>JADLZL010000205.1:0-11811 GCA_015844335.1 Chrysopogon serrulatus | reverse complement strand
GGCGTCGATTTGTGGGGATTGCTCCCCCGTGTATCCTCAGCTGAGGGCTCTGGGCCTAGCGTCGGCAGAAGGCCCAGATGAGAAGACCATGCCGAGCGCCACCGTGAAGACCGTGGAGTAAGGCGCAAGACTCTAAGCTGCGGGGATATGATTCGCCTAGATCATCTGCGATCGCTTCCTTTGAACCTAGGATTTCCTCGGGCTCGCGGCCGTAGCCGATCGTGGAAAGCAAGATTAGATTGATCTTGTAACCCCGCCTCGACTATATAAGGCTGAGGACCCCTCCAAGACAGATTGTTCCCGATCATAATCCACATCCGTAACACAGACTAGGGTTTTACGCCACTCGACGCGCTCGAACTCCGTCTAAACCCGTGTCTCGTGTTACTTTTCTGCTCTTGATCTCGCGCACCTCACCACCCTCGATCTCATCTACTACCTCTGCACTCCCTAAGGTAGGCCGCCGACATGTATCGCCGATACCGGGCGCGCCGTAGGGTGCGTGCTTTCGGATCCGTCGCCGAAAGCAAGATGGTTACTCCTTCCACCGCCGCTTCTCCGCCAGCTGGGCCGCATGACCTTTACCGTCGGATCCATCACGTGACCGCCGCCGCCGAGCACGAGGGCGGGGAGAACCGCCAACCCCGATCCCATCCAATGGAATCGGCATGCCGGGCCCCGCCGACCAGCCAGCGCCCAAGCGAGGCCACTCCGCGATCCTCCCCGAGGGGCGACGCCGCAGCCTGCCGGGCGGAGAGGAACCCCGCCAACCTCCGACGACTGATTGAGCTCATCGACCGGGCTCTGGGTGGAGGCATACGCGAAAGTGCATCGAACCTCGCCGAAAACACGCTGCATGTGCGGCTTCAGCCAGCACTCCACCCGTCTGGATCGGGATGGCAACCCGCGCCGCCGCCGGCACCACGCCGATCCGACCACCGCCGCCGAGGCCATCGGCCATCCCGTGAGTGCCCACTGGACCTCGGACGCCCCATCGCAGCTGAGCGGACGACCCACCCGGGCTGGGCCCTGGTTACTGGGAGATTTCCTCCCGCACTCAAACCACTCCCTACGGACGCCATCGCAGTATCCCTGAGGGACAGTATCTACAACCATGGTGGCATCACTCCCCGACCGCAAGGTCCCGCTGGTACCCACTGTGAAGTCAGTACGGCGACAACTCGCCCGATCCATCACCGGCCGACACCCCATCGCCGACCGCTAACATGGTACAGCTCCACCTGTGCGGAGGACAACGAGTCACTCCACACCATCCTCGAGGAGCGGGCACCGTTCCGACTCGATGCCTCTCCCTGCATCGCATCTAGATACATCAATCGTTGTCGGTGGACGAACCCTCCAAATAAATTACATCCTCCCGGTATACCCGTGCAGAGTGCATTCATGCTCGAGCGGTCTCGCCCGGGACGAGGACCCACCCGTCATGACAGATGGACATCGCGCCGATCATGAGGCGCTCAATCGCATATCGGCCGAACGCCGTGTGGCTTACGAGGAACAGGAGCATTGCCTCCTCCGAGATGCGGCATCGGCCTGACGCCACCTCTGCAGGAACTTGGCGTAAGAGTTCGCCTACATCGACGGTAGCGGATCGTAGCGCCGACTCCGAAGCGCCAATCGCCGCCGCCGCCAACGAGCTTGAGGCACTGCCCGACCCTCGTAAAACCGGGCTAAAGCTTTCATCAAGGTCGCCAAGTGCGTGTGAACAGTTACGATGGAGATGCCGTCCGGATCCTCCACATCCGATCCAGATCGCCACCGTCGGGAAGATCCAGACGCTCCCGCCGATCACAATGACGGAGAGGTAGCCAGCCTACCACGTCAACGTAGGCGGCCACTCGACTACGCCGGATCCAACTATCAACCAACCACCCGCCGACGCCTGCGGCGATCATCAATGCCGGACGTGACGCCAGGGCCGTCATCGACGCTTGACGCATTTCAATGCCTACAACGCCGAGATGGAGCGCCGCCCGCCGCTGACGCCGAGCACGGGCTCCAACCGCAACGGGCGCCAGAGGATCGAGGGTCCCAAGCCCCTCGCACGGCTGCCATGCGAGCCCATCGGTGGCTCCGACTACTTCCGGATCCTCGGAATGCTGGAGCCCTACGCCACGGCAAGGCTAACCCCTTTGAAGTGAAAGCTCCAGACGTACGCCGTAGGGCCGGCCGCCGGGCACCTGAAGACACCATGGCAAATTACTTGCTCGTCATGCTCGCCCCTCACGGTCCTCAATCGGTCTCACTGGACTGGAGGAGAACTCCATCGACAACCTGGGCGCAACTCCGAAAAGCCGCTTTGTGGACAATTATATGGCCACATGTGATCGCTAGCCACGCCACGACCTCGAACGGCTGGCGCTGCAGCGCCTCAACGAGACGCTCGCTAAGTAAAGACATTTCGCCGTTTTGCTGCTGACTTGCCGCTAACGCCAATGACATCGACGTTATCACGGCCTTCATCCGAGGACTCACATACAGCAACTCCTCAAGCGCGAGAAGCCTTCACGAGAAACGCCTGCGAGACAATCTGGCTGAGCCGATGAAAACCGCCGACGCCTACGCACAGGAGAGGAGGCCGAAGGGGCACCAGCGAGACCTCGCTCGCAGGGAAGAGGCCCATGCCCCTCCTCCGCTCGCCGAGCTCCTCGGCCCAACGATCGTAACACCCACTGTAGAGGATCGAAGGCCGAATCATCGCCACGACAACCGCGACTCGCCGACCGATACCAAGTGACGCGGCCGACGTGAACAACGCCAAGTCACGGGTCAAGCGAAACCTCGACGCTGAAGTTCGACAAAAGTCCCGATCAGCCGTGTCCCGATCCATCAAGAACGCGACGCACACCATGCGCCAATGCTACGGGCTCGCAAAGTTTTCCTGAAGAAGACATGAGCGCCAACGCCGCCGTGACGACGACAAAAACGGCGCGCGATAAAGAAGATGACCGAAACCGGGCAGTGCTTGCGACTCAAACATCGCCCAAGAGCGTGCGCCAACGATCGGGCGCGACCACACGTAAAGTGGAAAGCAAGAGAGCAAGAAGCCGACCGCCGAGGGTCGTGGCGACTCCGACGAAAAAACTATCGCCGACCCCGCCTTCCGCCATGGGTCCGACCAGCCCATCACCTTCAGCAGGAAGACCAAGTAGGACATGACATACCGAGGCAGTTTCCCTCGGGTCCTCGAATTCCCTGATCGCAACGCCCACTTCAAGCGTGTCCTCATCGACGGCGCGGGAGCTCCTTGAACATACTCTTCCCAAAGTCGCCTCGTGAACTCTCGAGATCCCGAAAGAGGCCCTACAGCCACCGTCTCCGCTCGGGGCATCGTCCCGACAAGCTCACCTGAGCCGCCGGCCAAGTGACTCTGCACAGCATGCCGTGCACGCACTGCAGCCGGGTGCCCGTAAGGAAAAACCTCGGCTCGTTCTACGCCGCAGACTTGACACGGCCCATCATGCCATACCTGACGCCTACCGCACACAAGTTTATGGCGGTCCCTCACTACGCCTCTACCTCATGAATGAAGATGCCAGCCTCGTGGTGTGCTCACCCTCCGCGCCGACCGAGGAACGCCACGCCCGCGAGCAAGAAAACTACATCATCAACGAGGCCGCTCGCCGCTAAGATGCAAGCGCTGCCTCGGCCGACTCCAAAAAGAAGTGCCGCCGGAAGACGTGGGATCCTTGGCCAATGAACCACCGCGCCTCCATCAAAAACAAGGAGACCAAGGTCATCGACTTGGGGCACTTGGTGACCCTCCAAGGTCACTTGATCGGGCGCCAACCTCGACTCCCCAAATAGGGAAGACGCTCGGGCTCAGCCTTCCTCCGGGACAACGTGGGACGTGATCGCATGGAAACCTCATGTGACATGCCCAGAGTACCGTGAAGTATGCCGAGACACGCCCGAAGGTCTCATCCTCGCCAAGCCGGCTCAAGCGAAGCTCCGCCCGATTCGCGACGACAAGAAAGAGGCTATTAGGGTAGAAAATCAACGGCTCTTAGCCGCGGCTTTTATTAAAGAGTGTATCACGCCGAGTGGTGCAAACCCAGCTCGTCCGCAGAAAGCAATAAAGAATGGCGAATGTGTTGATTACACCGATCTTAACAAAACACCGCCTCTAAAGACCTGCTTCACTCTCCCCTCGCACGACGAGGTCGTAGATTCCACCGCCGGCCAGCGAACTCCTCTCAAGTTTCTTGATCTGCGAGTTCCCGGGTATCACCGAGATCGCTTTCTAAAGGAGTCCGACCAGGTCAAAAACGGCCTTCATAACTCCATTCTGCGCTATTGCTACACGACGATGTCCTTCGCCTAAAAGAATGCTTTGGGCGCATACACGGACAATTCAAGCATGCCCGAAGGATCGGATAGGCATCAACGTCGAAGCCTACGCCGCCGACGGCGTTGTGGTAAAATCTAAAAACCGCCGATAGCTTAATCGACCTTGACCAAACATTCAAAAGTCTCCGAGTGTATCGATGGAAACTCAATCCAAACAAGTGCATTTTCGAGCTTCCTCGGGAATCCCGCTCTGAATACTGTCGAGCCACGTATCGAACCAAACCTCACGAAAGTGTCGGCCATAACCAAAATGTTGCCGCCAACCAATATGAAGGAAAGTCTCGCCGGCTGCTCACTCTAAGTCCACATCTCCAAGCTGTGAGGACAAAGCCATGCCTTTCTTTCCGCTTACTCCGAAGCTCCGACAGTTTTGTTTGACTCCGTAGTCGGAGGCATTCAAGGGAGCTCAAGGTTTTCTTGACGCCTGTCTTAATCTAGCCCGCTTACCCGGCGAGGATCTCCTCCTTTACATCGCAGCAACAGATCGGGTGGTCTCCACAGCGTCGTCGTCGAAGCGTGACGAACCCGGCATGCATTCAAGGTGCGCGCCTTGGGCTACTACATAAGCGAGGTCTCGAGCGAGTCCAAAACTCGTACCACGCAAATACAAAAAGCTCATCTACGCCGCCCCACGGCGTCACGTCAAAGGTGAACCACTACTTCCAGCCTCACAAGATAACGGTGGTGTCCCAATCCCCCGATCGGCGACATCATAAAGAACAAAGGAGGTTGACGGAAGAATCGCCAAATGGGCGCTCGAAATCGGGGCGTCAGCATCCGTTGAATCACGCGAGCCGCCGGGACGATAAAGTCCAGAGCGCTTCGCGACTTCATCGCCGAGTGGACGGACATGCGAGAACCGGTCCCCACTGAGCACCCCCAAAGCTCGGAAGATGTACTTTGGCAGTGCGCTAAATGTGAGCTGTGGCGGTGCATGAAGTCGCACTTTGTATCTCCAAGCGGCGAGGAACTCCGATATCGTCTTGAGAGATACATTTTCAAGGCATCTAACTCGCCGCCGAGATACTAGCTGCCATCCACGGCATCAAGATTGCTATATCCCCCGGGGATCAAACGCTCGGAAATCTTCGGCGATTCGGCCGGGTCGTCAACGAGCAAACAAAGACCGGTCTTGCACCGGCAGAAAAATGGGACGCCTCTTTGCTCGGAAGTCGGAAGCTTCGAGAGCAAATTCTACGGCATTGAGTTCCACCACATCGTTCCCGGGAAGAAAGCTCGAGCCGATTGGCTCTCAAGTTAGGCTCTACACGAGCAGCCATTCCGCCCGGGCGTATTTGCGCACGACCTCGACACCATCTACTCGGCCAAAGAGCCGGGCGGCCGCCCAACCCCGACCGCTGCGGAGAAAGCGTCGCACTAATCAAAACCGCAGCAGCGAAAAAGCTGGCGCTCCCGTTCATCGATACCTCACCAACTCGAGGTCCCGAGGCGACAAAGCGGGGCCAGGCGTTTGTCACGAGCGCGCAAGCACTACGTCTGGTAGAGGGCTCGTGATGCGCAGACGCCATGTAGTCATTGCAAAGTGCGTTACGCAGCCCGAAGGCTTGAAGATACTAAAAAGAAATACATCTTTGGACTCTGTGGAAGCCATTAGCCTCTCGGACACTGAGGCGTGAGCCTTCCGAGCTGGATTTTCTTGGCCGGCCGCCGTGGCAGGCCCGAGCACACAGTGCGACCTTTACATAGCGGGATGCCGGTTCTTCGCCAAGCGGCCTCACACGCCGTGCAGCTCTAATAGCGATCCCGTCGGCACGGCCGTTCGCGATGCACGACCGCAGGATCGAGCCCCTTGAGCCGCACCGGGCAATTTTAAATACGTCGGTGGATGCGTCATCGACAGTTCTCCAAGTGGATTGGTACAAAACCACTTTCGCTTATTTCGACAAGCAAGAAGGCCGCCCGAGTTCTTTTGAGGAAGTCGTTCACCGCTTTCGCATCGAGCAGCATCATCCTTGCGACCTCGGGTCAGAAGCTTCCACGAGGAAGCGAGTTGCGGGAGTTTTTGTGAAGAGCGCTCCATCTTGGTCAAATATGTCTCCGTTGCACTTACGTGCCGCGAGCGCAGCCCCGGCGCCAAGCGGAATGATCTGGGCCGCGCTTAGCGCTATGCGGAAGGATGACAAGCACCGGGAAGGTGGGCGGAAGGAACTTCCACCAGCGCAGCGGGGGCTGCGCCAGCCTTGAACTCGATCGAACCTGAGGGGTTTCCCCTACTACATGAGTATCTGGGTCGGGAAGGCGTCCTGCAGGGGGCGTCGCCTTTCGATCGCCAAGAGTGGAAAAACTACTCGAGAAACCTCCAGGCCATAGCCTGGCGGCGTCGGCCGTCTGCGAGAAGAAGAAACGCCTAGCCTTTTGCATCCGATCGGCAAAGAAGTACCTAGAGAGCGTCAGTCGCTATTACGGCCTTAGCGTCGGGGGCGCCCTCGTGATCGGCGACACGGTCTCTACGTCGCCGCCTGCGAGCTCATGAGGCATGCATAAGCTCTCCTCCCCACAGGATGGTCCCTTCATCGTCAAAGGGAAGTCACCCGACGAGCGGGTCCCTATAGGCTGGTGGAGTCGGGCGGGCGCGATATCCCCAAACTCTACGGCAGCCAGAGGCACCTAATCACGTTTTTACGCTGATAAGTCAAGATGAACAAAGATATGTACTCGTTTCCCTTTGTAATCCAAACATATATAGATTTAATGTCTGTGCTTGTCTCTTTTTCTCCTCGTGCATTCATTTTTCATATGTGCTATCCACGCACTATACGCCCGATAAGACCGCCCGATGCAGCACTTTAACTCAAAGCCGATCGAACAACCACATTCTGGCCCAAACCTACACGTGCTAGCGTGCTCGGCGCTGCGTTATGGAAAGGCCAGCGGCCGGTTCCCGAGGGACCACAGTACCCTCTACGGCATAATACAAGGAACATACCCTTAGCGCTATGAGATCTGACGAAACTTGGGCCGGTCAGTCAAGCGACAAAGTCACACCTTTGCGAGGGGCATTCACGGCAAACACATTCACATGCATAACAAAAGTGATATTAACATCATTTCTGAGACAGCGTCTCCACCACGTAATACATAAGTCAATTCTACGCTCTTCTCCTAGGCGCGTCGGCCTCGGCGTCGCCCGAGCAGGTCGAGTCCTCCACCACCTTGATGGCAGCATCACGGGACTCGGCGCTCGGCTTCTCCCGTCGGCGACCAACGTGGTCGAGGCAAAACCCGCCTCGACAGGATAACTCCACCCAGGAGGATAGTGCGACGGACCAGCGCCGGCGCATGCTCGGCAGCGGCGTGAGCGCTCAGTGAACAAACACACGTGTTTGTTGTAGAAACGGCAGCATCGCACCGAAGCGTGACAACGAGGATAAGCGCTCCCAGAAACACGTCCGGTCGTGAGCCCCCGTCCGGATCGGCGAGATTCAACGGTGGGGTCGGGTGGGCGATGGTGTCTTCCATCCGCTCCTCGGCCAGCTGCGAGCGCCGTTTCAAATCCGCTGAGCCGCCGCCGCGTTCTCCCGCACAAGCTGCGGAACAAGTGTTAAAACCCGAGCACTGCAGGGCAATCGGGCAAACAAAGCAAAAGACAATAGCACTTACGCGTGCCTCGGATCAGGGCTGCCTCCGCCGGCATCAGGTAGCCTTGGCCGCCTCACGAGGTTAGCTCCTCGGCAGCTGCCGAAGACATTGCGGCTTCGCCTTCAAGAGGCTGCGAGGCGAGCAAGTCGGCCACGAGAATACACCAGGCGCGAAAGGAAGGTAGGAAAACATGCAGGTCAGCCCATCGCAAAGTGTTTGCCAGCGCCCTTCGCCCGATCTGGCGGCGGCCGCCTCCGCGAGCCGTGCGTTCTCACGCTCGGCTCTTCCACACGACCGGAGCGGTCGGTCGTGCCTCCTCCGGCTGACGCTTCGATGCTTTCAGCTGGCGAACTTCGTAGCTGGCTCACAGGCCGCTCGTCTCCGCTCCATCTGTCTAAAGTACTACTGCCTCGCTCTCAGGCGCGCTTTGCGACACCAGCGCTCCTACATACATATTCGACATAAGCTGCGCAGCACTATCAAGCAGACAATATGATTACTTACAGAGCTCGGCAGCACTCGAGATCGGACGTCGGATTACGGTATTCGCGGCCGCGATCTCGTCGTCCACCTCCACCCGATTTCACCCGGAGTCGATGTAAAGCGTGCGGCAAAGCACGCGCGAGCTCCTCACGTGGCACGGGCATTTCCCGTACCACCTCCTCCCGAGCTCGGGCTGCCCGCCACGATCTCCGCCGTGGTGCCACCTTTGCGGCGGGACCGGCGGGGCCAGTGGAAGCCGAGCCCTTCGGCGCCCTCCCTCGCCCGGCTGCTGCGAACAAAACGCGATCGTGCACGGCCGAGCAGTGAGGATTGAGCATGAGCCCCGAGATGGTGCGGTGAGAGTCACCCCCGCATCGGCCGCCACGAGGTGTCTTTGTCTGCGGGGCGACCCGGTGTCATCCTCCCCCGCCGCGGCACTGGGTCCTCCTCACGGGATCACTACTTGCAGACACTCCCTAAGCCAAACTGGACAACACCGGGGAACAAAAAGCTTGAGTTGGTACTTACGAGGTCGGTCGGCGGTGCTTAGGCGCGAAGCAGCCGGGGGGCCTCGAGGCTGCCCGCCTCGGTCGGTCGGGTCGGCGGCACGATGGCCGCTCGGCCGCCTTGAGCGGCGCCCCATGATCGGCATTTTTCTCAAACACCGGTCGCGTGAGTCGCCCGACTTTCGGCCGCCGGCCCGGCCGAGCACGCTTCGTCCAACGTCTCCGTGTCCTCCGATCTTCGTCATCCAGGAGGATGACGGCTCGCTTCCCGCCCACTGCTCCTCGCTGATTTCGAGCAGAGGCGAGGCGGGGGCACCGGTCTCCTTCTTGCGCCTCTTTGGCGAGGCGCCTCCTCCGAGCCACCCTTCGCCCGGCCCTTGGCTCGGCAGCTTGGGGGCTGTCTTCTCGGCCGTCCCCTCGTTCCCAGCACGAGTCCTCACTTAATCTTGCGGATTTCCTCCACATGGTAGCAGCAGGTCTACACGGTCGGCCAGTGTCGTCAGGCACATCAGGCACATAAGCGGCTCGATCACATAAGCACGGCGGCTTGAGCGATCGGCCAATCACACACATAATACTATAACAAAGCACAAACTCACCGCCCGATTAGGGGATTGCCAGTTGTAGGGCCTGCATGCAGGAGGCCTCATTTGGTACCTCAGAGCGAAAAGCGTGAGCCTTGAAAAGAACCTCCTTAGAGATCGCCTCCGGCGTCTCACGCGTAAGTCATTGTCCCGGAGTACTCGTACCCCCGGAGTGCTCGCGCTCCTTGCATGGCTGGAGATCTTGCCCGCGACCTGGTGATAGCCACCGCCAGCCACCCGTCGGGTTCATGGGGCGGATGATGCCGGCGACTCCTCCACGCACCATGTCGGCCGAGATGATGGCCGCTCGGACCAATTGGCGTTGATGCTCCACCACTCGTTTACCTCATTGGAGATCTGTGGGCGGGGTTCTTTGACGAAACCATTGGGTGTTCCATCCCTTGATGGAAGAAGCGAGGGATCCCGGATCTTTTGGTTCCTCATCCCGTCCGAAGACAAGGAATAGAGGCCACCAACCACCTTGGGTGGCCGGCTCAGTGAAACGCCCTCAGGCGAAGAGATGGCGGAAGAGGTTGAAGTGGGGAGGAATGCCGAAAAAAGCCTCGCAAAATGGATTAAAGCAGAAAGATGAAGAATGGAGTTGGGGTGGGAGATGAATGGCCCAGGATCTTGTAGTATGCAAGAAGCTTCGGGAGGAAGCTAGCCAAACAGCCAGACCCTTGGCCCGGAAATGTCCCACTTAAACACTACGAGCTCGTACCGTTCGCCGGGGTAGGGAAGGACTCCCCACGGTGGGGCGCCAGCCGGCCTTGCAGCGCCTCGTCGGGCAGCACTCCGTCGCGGACGAGCTCATCGAGGACCGCCCGCGTGCGAGGTCGGCGTAGCCCACTCCATTTCCCGCGTTGGGGAGGATATCCCTCCCCACCGGATCTCCGCCCGCGCCGATGCGCCGCGCCGCCAGCGGAACCACGCTTTGCCTGCCGCCCGGCCATTTCGGATCTAGGTTTCGGATTGGGAGCGCCCGGTGATGTGGGAGAAAAGGTTGTTGTCTGAGAGAAAGAGTATGAAAAGAATAATGAGGTTTAGCGAGAATCGAGAGGAGGCAAAAAAGTGTGACTGAAAAGGCCATGCCAGTCTTTAAATGGATGCATGGCAGCGAGAGCGAGGCGGTGTCGGGCGCCCAGCGCGCGTCGCTCGCCTTCCTTCCGTGGGAAAGCGCCCCTTGGCCGCCTCCGTGGTTATCGCCGGGGGCGGACCGATGTTTCGAAGGATGCTGGCGATGGGCGACCGCGGCTGACCGCTGGTCGCGAAGGGTAGAACCCGGCGAAGCCAAAAAGTTGGACCTAGAAGATGACAA
The DNA here is from genome assembly GCA_015844335.1 of Chrysopogon serrulatus. Taxonomy (NCBI): domain Eukaryota; kingdom Viridiplantae; phylum Streptophyta; class Magnoliopsida; order Poales; family Poaceae; genus Chrysopogon; species Chrysopogon serrulatus. The sequence continues at coordinate 949 of JADLZL010000205.1, read as the reverse complement.
GCGATCGGGGGGGGACTGATCAAGATTCAACAGCTCATACTTTGACAAATTTGATCACGGCACCGGTCTCATGCCTCGCCTACTACCGGTCTCGGGGAACTACGTGGTACACGTCGCCCAGCGACGGCGTGGTACAGGACCCGTAATGCCCGGAAGTCTTTCTTTTTTCTTTTTTCTCTTGAAGCCGACTCGCGCCTCCACGGCAGGTGGGACCTCACAGATTACTCCAACATAGCGACGGCTGTGTTCCCACGAGCGCAATTCCACACTCCCTCGGCCTGCCAGAGTAAGTCGGCTTCGGCGGCCCGATGCCGACCGCCCCGCGACTCGTCGGATCCGTTGATCGGCCTGTCGCACCCTACTGAACTGCTTGGTCGGAAGAAGCTAGCACGGGAAGGCGGCCCGAATAGTTCCCAACCTTGGGTTGAGACACATAAGGCTGCTCGAGGGGACTAGGCTGTAGGGGATTGCTCCCCGGGGTATCCTCGGTAGAGGGGCACAGGGCCTAGCGGTCGGCAAAGGCCCGGCCAGAGAGACCATGCCGGCGCTACGGAAGACCGTGGAGTAAGGCGCAAGACTCGGCGTCTGGGAGATATGATTCGCCTAGATCAGGTTTCCTTGAACCTAGGATTTCTGGTCAATTTGGTGTGTGCCGATCGAGGGAAAAGCAAGATTAGATTGATCTTGTAACCACCTGCCCCGACTATATAAGGCGAGGCGAGGGACCCTCAAAACAGATTGTTCACGATCATAATCCACATCGAGAACACGGGGACTAGGGTTTTCACGTCACCTCGGCGGCTTTGAACTGTCTAAACCCGTGTCTCGTGTTACTTTCTTGCTCTTGATCTCGCGCACCTCACCACCCTCGATCTCATCTACTACCTCGGGCACCCCCCAAAGGTAGAGGCTGCCCAGGCCGAGATATGGGATCGGCCGGTATTCATCG
>JADLZL010000204.1:0-149452 GCA_015844335.1 Chrysopogon serrulatus | reverse complement strand
GTATAATAACTTGTTCTTCTAATTGACAACTTATGCATTGCTAGTTCTAGTATTTTTAGTTTCATTATTCTTTTCCTTTTCTTCATTTACTCTTCTTTAGTTTTTCATCTTTTTATTTTCCAATTTCATCTGTATTTTCATCTTTAAAAATTTCTTAGCAACATGTCTTATTTAGTTTTTAGTTTCTATTTGTCAATTTCGGTTTAGTTTTCTCGTTTGTCAATTTCAATTTCAATCAACTATTTTAGTGTTTCATTTTCCCTCTCGGTTCTAATGCCTCCATAAATCCTACATATTAACTGATTTCAACATTTCCTTATTTTAAATATTATTTCATTTTTTCAATGTTAAATTTTAATTTAATTTTATGAGTTGAGTTTCATTATTTTGTTTCTTTTTTAGGTTAGAATGCATTTTGTATAACAATTTATGCTCTAAATTGACACCTCATGCGATGTTTTTCTAATAATTTGCCCTAAGGGGTGTAACTTGTCTTATCTTCCACCATTACCCTTATGTTTTTTTAATAAATGTCCCTCTAATTGTTAACTAGTCATGTTTTCTAGCTCATATAGCGGGTCATATAATAACTTGCTCCTCTAGTTGTTAGTTTATGCAATGCTTGTTCTAATAGTTTGTTTATATGTTGCAGCTTGTCTTATTAAGTGCCTCTATCCTCATTTTTTTTTAATTAATGGCTCCTGTTGGTAGCTAGTCCTGTTTTCCTAGCTTTTCATAGTGTGTTGTATAATAATATTCCCCTCTAATTGGCATTTATGTAATATTTGTTTAAATAATTTGCTTCTTCAAATTGTAGCTTGTCTTATTTTGGTCCGCTATTCTATTTAGAGGTTATTACTTTTATATAAATACTATATAAAGTTTATTAGATTGTCATGGTAATAATCGATGTGCATATCATGTAACAATTTTAATATATTTTTTTAGTAACAACGTTAGTATTACATATTAGCAAGTTTTTTTTATAAATCTCCTACACATAAATTGCTTGCAAAATAAAATATCTTGGACCATATGCAAATGAGATGTAGTTTTATGCATCTCGTTACGTGGAGCACACCGGTTTAAATGTAATTGAAAATACATTTTGCTCGTTTGTCTTATCACCGGACTTATTAGCCGCTTCGAACAAGTACTCTTCTCTCACACCAAATCGGTCGGTTTGTCTTATCAGCCGGTTTTATAGCACCAAATTTAACACGCCCGGTAATTAAAAAGTTATAGCAGTTTTAAAGAAAACATTTTATTTTTTAATTGCGTCGACTTTTGCATGCAGGTGTTGCAGGCTTTGGTTGCGTGAAAGAAAAGTTATAGCCGGCAGATAAATCTCTTTATATCCAGCTTGTTGCTTGCCTCAGCTAGTCCAAATCCGATCGAGCAAGTGGTTGGTTGGATCACACGGAGGGGCCCTCGCATGCTTTCCCATGGCGCGACACAGGTCTGTATGTTTTTTCCTCCCACGTATCCTATTTCCGGCTAGAAAAAAAAATCAAGAAGAAAACAAAAATCACTCAAATGTAGACGTGTCCTGTTTTCATTGGTTCACTAAAAATCGACCGATGGAGAAATATAAATCAGTCGAATGCCATGTAGTCACTTCCCAAAAAATCTATTTATCCCTAATCTATACCTACCTAATAATAAAGAGACAAAATTTCAGCCCTTTTTTTGGTTCATCTATTTTTTGGTCCACCTCCCTCCACCTATCGGATGATGGAGAGTTTCTCCCGTGCGGACTTATATATATAACCCGTAAATAGCTCTTGCCTAGCGTGATATAGAGTCCGATTACAAAACATATTTGGTTGTTTGTCTAGCGCGATACGGAGTCTGAGTCCAAAATGCATTGGATATGAGAGTTAGAGATATGTAGTCGCACGAGTTTTGAGGTTCCATAACACGAGTTACTAGACAAGTTTGAGAAAGAAAAGAAAATAAAAATAAGGGATAGAAAATAAGAAGAAAAAGAAAAGGCAAAAAAAAGAACTAATACACTTTTTTTTTATCTCCGTCATCCTGCTGTACGAGTGCAGGTTTTCTATTTTTTTTAATTTGTTCCGCTAAGCCGTGTCCTTTTCCATCTGTATTTTTTTTCTTATTTTCTATTTTCCTTCATCTGGTTGATGTCCGTCTCCTATTCTGTTTTATGTCAACGTACCTCTCCTACACTATTTCTCTCTATCCATGTTGTACTCTATGACCTCGAGACTGTGTTCAAAACTAATTCCAATCCAAACATAAAAAGAAATAAATACCCAAAATCAATCGTACAAAAGCAACACAGATTACAACTATACACACTTTTTGTTTCCAAATCGAATCCAACACAAAGTCACAAACCTAATAGAGTGTGGTAATCTCTACCTAATAATAAAGAGGCAAAATTTCAGCCCATCCTTTTTCGTCCATCTATTTTTTTCCGTTCACATTTCCATAACTTCCGGATAATATATATGACTCATGATTATATGAGTTAGAATAGCTCGCGTCAGACAATGATTGACATAGAATTTGATTCCAAAACGTATTAAAGCATGCTTTGATTCCAAAACGTATTAAAGCGCCTTCGGTATCTAGAGTCATGACTCATATTCCTATGAAATTAGATTATAATATTAAAATATTTAAAAAGAGTCTGATTCCTTTTGTTCAGCTCTTCCGTCAAAAAAGGGTGTCCCGTTTGGAATTCTAAATTGTTGTCATTCCATTGTTTCGGTCTATTATTATACAAAAGACCGGCTCATCACATGTTTACCAAGATTTTCTTTTCAGTTTGGTGACATGCAATTTCACGTTGAATTGGGTGGATTTGTACGATGTGTTCACCAGGGCAACTCCGAGATGGGCGCGTGGAGGCCGTGAAGCGGCTGTACAACAACAGCTACCGGCGCGTGGAACAGTTCCTGTACGAGGCGGCCATTCTGCCCCGCCCGAGCCACTTTCGAACACGGTGCTGTTCTACGGCTGCACCTCCAGCTACAGCCGGGAGCTCCTGCTGGTGCACGAGTTCGTGCCCAACGGCACGATGGTGGACCACCTGCCGACGGCCATCGCGCGGCGGGCCACGCTCACTGCCGCTCCGCCTCGGCGTCAAAGTCAAGGCGGCAACTATGCTCGTGTACCTGCATGCCATTGAGCCGCCCATCGTCAAAGAGACCAACAACATCCTCCTCGACGCCAACTTCCACGTCAAGGTCGCCGACTTCGGGCTATCCCGCCTCTTCCCGCTCGGCGTCATGCACGTCTCCACCCCCGCAGGCACCCCAGGGTAAATTAAAGCTAGGATCTGCTGGTGCTCAACTACGTGCGATTTCACGCTATTGATAGTGAGATCGGCTTCGCCTTGCTCGTTATTTACCCTCATGACAATGGCGGCATGTGTAGGTACGTGGATCCGATCTAGAGTACCAAATTTACGGATAGGAGCTTCGGTGTTGTGTTGGTGGTAGATATCAAAAAGTGAGGAGTTCCAACCTGTTTTTATTATTTCCAAAATACTATACTTCTATCTACGTCATGTATTTGATTCGGGTGCAACTGCGCAGGACTGCAGCAGGTGTTGACGGTCCTTAATGCCTATTTTATACCATCAACTATTGCTCAATATAACATAATATCAACCATAAAACATAGTTGTCGGGTTTGATTCTAACGAGTTCCACGAGTTGTGTTGTTCTCGATTGTTTTGTAGGTATATCCAATTCTGCATAGAATAAAAGTATCTCAAATAAGGAATTGGACTACACCATTATGACGGGCTCGTCGAGACGATCGAAACAGACATATCATTTGCTATATTCGGAGTCCGGAGTCAAAAGATATCAATTATACACCGAAACCAACACTAGAAGACTCTATAAGCCACGAGAAGGCTACTTATCGAAGGTAGGGCCCACCTGCTACAAGGTGGGGCCGTCCGGCCCCACCTCGGGGCCGACCGGCGCCCTCCGGAGCCCGTTCGGGGCCCGCTTCGATGGACGGCTTCCTACCGCCTAGGGTTTGCATCTCCACCGTTGTTTAAGTCGGTTTGATCCTACGGCGCACGTTCATCCTACCGGACTATAAATAAAGAGGCAGACCCCCTCTCTGAGGGCACCACATTATTATGGAGATATAGAGGCGTCCCTTGAATGGATAACCTCTCATCTCTAGAGAATTAAGGCTAGACTTTCCAATGTAGTAGATTAGTTCTAGTTAAGAGTTAGGGAGAGCGGAGCTACGCCGGGTTCCGGAGGAGTCTTCAGAGGAGTCGTCAGAGTTCTGGTTTATCTTTGTATCTATTCTTATAAGACTTATGCTTTAATATATTTTATCTTCTTTATTTATTTTTATGCCTAGCATTTAATTGGTTAGTATAGTTGTTATACTTTGGCATGGGATCTCCGCCTGTATCGGGTGCTCTAGTTATAGATCGTGACTAGAGTAGTAATCGGTAGTGTAGACATAGAGTCTAGGCTATAGGTTACCTGAGATTACGCCCAATTCTTATGGTTAGTTGTGGTAGCCCCAGAGGTGACAGCTCTGTTAGACCTTCGTATTCCACCACGTCGGAGTTGGTGTTTCGTAGAGCTTTTGGCGACCTTACGTAACAACCCAATTTTTACGTAACACAAAATTCTCAACTACAAAATTTTTCTTAAACAACCTATGTTTGGTGATTGTCATTTGGTAGAAACCCAACCCCAGCATGCATTATAAGAAACCCAAATAGGACCTTTCCATTATCTTATGCATATCTATATTTCTACATTGTTATTATCACATGTGAAATGGACCTTTGCCTTTGTAATAAATAATTGTACAATTAAAATCCTAACAAGAAGCATATATGATTTGGCTTTTGCTTGGATTTTATGATGTGCTAAGAATAAATAAATGTAATGCATATAAATAATTAATGAAGGATCATTAATTATTTTATCCAAACTAAACTCACACTACACATGTAGATACTCATATATACATATATATGCTAAAGAATATATCCCTGCATGGGAATAATCCCCAGGACCTGCTGTAGACCTAGCTGGACCCTACAATATGCTTAAACCCTAATTACCTTGCTAAACCTTAGTTAAGCATTAACTAAACCAGGAAATAAAATAGAAAAGGAATAGAAAATAGAAAGGGAAATGGAGAAAGCCATTCGGCCCGTGCAGCCCAAGTCACCGAACCGGCCCGCTCGGCCTTCCCTTCCCTTCTCTCCCCCTTTCCTCTTACTCCCGCGCGCGCCTCGCTTTGGGCGGCCCACCGGCCTCACGGCCTGCGGGCACGCCGCGGCAACCAGCCCGCCTTGATTGAAGGCGCCCGCTCAAAAGACGTTTCCTTCCAGCGCCAAGCGGCCGTGGGGCGGGGCGTCAGCGCCCATTCTTCTTCCACCGCCGCCCGCTGCAGATCGCGACAAGCGCAGCAACCACCGCGCCCACCGAGCCGGTGGCATCCCACGCTCCGTGCGCTACCCGGCGCCCCTACTCCATTGCACCGCGGGCCGCAGCGTCCGCGAAGTGCGTGACCCTCTCCCCTTCAGCGGCCCTTGACCCACCCTGCACGCTGCCCGTGCTCCCAATTCCCCAATTGCCTTGGCCCGCGGCGGAATTGGCGGCGCCCGCGCCAGTGGGGTCCGCGGAGGTCACGATGACAACCCCTAGAGATCACCCCGAGCCATCGCCCCGCGCTTGATCGCTCTCGGCCCGATGATCACCGTTCGCCCGTGCTCCATGGGAAGCGCTCGCCTATAAGTACCCGTCCAGTGTCCTAGGGTTCCCCAGACACCACGCCGCCACCCTGTGGCAGCCGCTTGCCCACGCCAAACCAAGAGGAGAGAAGAAGAAGGAAGCAGGAGGGGAGGAGAAGCCGCCGGAGTCCCGCCGGGCTATTGTCGCCCGCCCGGTTGGAGGGGCGATACCGTTTAACTACAGCGGCGTCACGGCTCACGCGGCACAACAACAGCTAAGCCCACGGCACCGACTTGACACGGCATCGCTATCCTAGCTACCCCGCGACCACGGTGAGCCCGCCATACCTCTCTGCCTACCTCGCCTTGCTGCCGGTCATGGCGCTCCACCGCCGGAGCGTGTAGGCCAGAGCCATCGCCGGCTCGTGGACACACACACGCTCACGCACTTGACACTGACCAGCCCCTCAGCCAATCGGAGTTGGTGCCACGCGCACCGATGGACTTGAGCCCACCATGTCGCCGCCGTGAACTCCGTAACCGCGGCGAGCCCCCGTTCTAGCAAGAGCCGACCACCGGACGTCCAACCGATGGCTGGAACGCGTGTTCGCGCGAGCCATGACACACGTCGTGCGCACGCCAATGTCCCGAGAACCAAGCCGATTCAATTGACCTAGCCCTCGTCGCGGCGCCGTTCTAGAGCGCAAGCGCCGCCCGCTGAGCGCCGTGGTGCCGCCGCCGTTCGGGAAGCCGTAGCCCGAGGCGAGCCAATAACCCCGAAACCATGACCGACATCTCAACGCGAACTCCGTGCGCACGTTAGGCCAAGATTGGAGCCACCCGGCACACCTAGAGCCCCGGGCCGTGCCCCACGCGGGCGTACCACCATGCGCCGCCGTGCCGCAGCTGTTCCCGTCGAGCCAGACCACCCCGTCGAGTAACCGAAAGCCAACGAGCTTCACCGAGCACTCCAGGTCGAGCCGTGCTAGCGGAAGAGCCTGAACACCACCTCTTTGAGCCACGACCACGGTGCCCAAATTGCCGCCGAGTCCCGCCGCGGCTGTTGACCGAGAAGATAGCGCCGTCGTGCTTCTGGTTCGTCGACGGCAAGCCGAACACCATCATGTGACCACCAATCGAACACCAAAAGCCTCCAATTGCACCCGGTGAGCTCCCATCGCTTGCCTACCCCGCGCCGGGCCAGCCACCACCGGCCGCTACGAGAACCCACTGAGCACCGCAATACCATAGAGCGTTTTGTCGAGCCCGCCACAACCAGCCGGAGCAGATGCGCCCACTAGAAGGAAGCGGAGGGCGCCTGGAGCCATCTGCGACACGCCTGCCGCTACCGGCGAACCATGCCGCGGCAGATTACGTATCTGGGCAAATGGAAAGGCAGGAGAGAAGAAGAGCCACGCTGCCACCCGGGCCGTGTGAACCAACGCCGAGAGAGGAGAGGTGAACCCGGTCCACGATACACCGATAATCGCGGGGCGCATGGACCAGCGGCCGGCCATCCACCATGAGCCATCATACGGTAGGCCGAGCCCCCGCCCGCATCCAAATACCGACGTGGCATAACCCCAGTGTCGACACGTGGCGGGCCGGCCCGGCCCATATCCGGCCCGCCAGGCCCATATAGGCCCACCAGTGACCCTTTGATGACGTCACGCTGATGTCATGATGACGTCAGCCCTACACAAGTGGACCACTCACAGCCTGACACGTGTCACAGCCAGGATTTTCCAGCCCTTTTCTTTTTCAGAATATTGATTAAACTTCAGAAATTCATAACTAATTCATACGAACTCCAAATTTGGTGAACCAAGTCTCTAAATTCATCTAAAATCAAGCTCTATGCATTGGAGTCATGGTTGAGTGTATTTGAATCTTTTCGCAGTTCATTTGATTATTGTGCTCTCTATAGGAGTCGCTAACACGACTATACTTGTACCGTTTCAGAGTCGGAGGAGGAACACGCCGAGTACGATCATGACTACAACGAGGGACTGGGAGACGACCGTTCTGAAGGTGCCACATTCCACCCACTTCTCGTAGATCCCATTACGCATTGCAAATGAGTAGTACTGCTAGTGCTTTAATTATTGTTGCTATCACCTGATTAGGGTTGCATGATAGTACTTCTTGATTGCCATTATCTTGACGCAACCTTTCCCTTGCTCACCCGCTGTTAGACTAGACACACGCGCTTGCTATCATGATTACTACTTGATCTCTACTACGCTTTATATCTTGATGTGATGCGTGGTGGAAAACTTTATATATATATGACTAAGGCACGTGGTGCCAACCTAAACCCGATGGATGGTGAGTGTGTTTGTGTGTGTCTTGGGTGAGTGGAGGGTGAGGGTTGTGTCGGCCGAGCTGGAATGTGTGACGAGCTTGAGGCGAGTCTTGCCGGGTGTGATGTGACTCAGGCATCCTATGAGATGATTGCCCGTGGCGGGTATATGTGATGTGATGTGTGAGGTGGGATCCCGGGTGTGAGCCCAAGGAGAGGTGGAGCCCAGGAGAGGGGGGGTCTTTGTGGTGGCACGTAAAATGGTAAACCTGATGAAGATGTCGGCTTGGTCAACCCTAAGGACTTACTAGTATCCAGACTCACCGGGAATCCTTTGCATACCACTCGCTCTCTTGTGATGGGAGGGACGGTTGGACTACTTGGTATGAGTGATGCCATTATCGCTAGGTTGTGAGGTGATAGGGAGGGCGGTATGGATGCCGGGAAGTTCTGTGCACCGTCCCGAGTCGGCAAGCATACCACTTGTTGGGCCGGTCTTTGCCTCCCCCCATCTTAGCGTGCCGTTTTCGCCGGTGTTGACCCAGGGGCTAAGTGGTAGGATGGCATCAGTCTATCAAGCAAGCGGCCGAAATTTGCCTAGACAATGCATGGTCGAGGATGGCTATCTTGTGGGTATGTGAAACCTCTGCAGAGTGTTATGGTTGATCGATCGATACATATGCCGACTTGTCGGCTATGGACCTTTCCTGGGACCTGCTTCACTAGATAGGAGATGAGTCCTTCTTCTCTCCCCCGTGTTGTGAGATAGAGCCTGGCCGAGGACCGTTGAGGCGCACTCAGAGTGGGAGTTGGCCCGTCGACACGAGTGAGATGAGATGTGGCGGATGAGGTGGATGGGTGGTATGGGATGGATGGATGGTGTGTGTGGATGTGGTGTTAAACTTGAACTATATACATACTTATATTATACATGACCGATATTGCATAGGAAACCACAACCAAATATAGGTTCTCTTGTTATAGCCTTATTGCATCCAGTTCCACAAAGCAATGCAAAGCATAGGGTGGAAATGTGGCGCACATATCGTCTTGATACTTTGGCACGCAGTTCTCGAGAAGGCATACTACTCCGAAGGATTCGATGGTTAGGGGTTTTCGCCGCTACGCTCAAGTCGTTGGATAGAAGTTGCTTCCGCACCCTCAAGCCGTTCCGATTGATGCTACTGCGTGATTCACGCCGGTTGGCGTTGTAATAAGTTATCGTAAACCTTCTATTTGCACTCTATTTATCGTTGTATGGATTTGATTATCGACGGAATATGGGTAATATGATTTAAAAGATCATGTTACACTTTGATAATGGATTTTCCCTTCGCGGAAAATCGGGTCGTTTCACCTTCCCCGACTACCTTCTTCCCAGTCTTATTCGAGAGTTGGAAAGGTACTGCTGCTCCAAAGTGTCATTGTGTGATTGCTTTATCTACCATAAATTAGTTATATAGAACCAAAGTAATAGAGAAGTATTTAGGAACCTTGAGCTCCCCTGTTGTCCTCTCACTTTAGCTATCTACTCTTTTATCATAGAATTCTCCCCCGTGTGTGTCATATATGCATAATTCCTATCATCTATCATTTACCCCCCTACTTTATTCTAGTTGGTGTATTAAGTTAGTGGATACATGATGGTGAACTATCAATACCTTTATCTATTGTTTCTCAGTGGTAAAATATAAATAACGATACCTGGAATACTCCCGGTAAAATGCTACAATGGTTTTCTGTGCGCTTGCGGAATCCTTCATATTTTAATTGTGCATAAGAAATACCAACAAGCATTTTTTGGCGCCGTTGCTTGGGGAAACAATTGGCATAAAGATTTTGATATTGATCTTGATATCTGCTAATCTAGTCTACCACTAGCTTTAGTAGGATTACCCCTGTTTTGTTGAGTTGTGGAATAAGCAAGATATCAACCGTTTCAACCTTCTGGTGAAATTCCACAAGAACAAGAGAAAGGAGATATTTAAGAACCCAGGATGCCTAAACATTCATGATCCGTCAACAATGGAACCCTACCATCTCACAGGTATGTATAAACATATATATTATTCTTACCATGTGTAGATTGGAAAAAGAGAAGTCGTCATCACATGAATTCAAAGTTCATCATATGTGACGAATACGGATACTGCACAACTCACAAATTTCATTGTGAGTCAAGGTAAGTATGATCAAGAAAGGTGAGAAAGTCTTGCTCATAGATTTCAAATTTGATGAGTAGTTATCCTGTTGCATTCTATTGCATATTTACTTTGAATAATCCATGCATCTACTCCATCTCGTATTAAATCCATAACTAGTTCCTTGCACACATACGTGTTACCTACATCTCTACTTAAAAATGAAAAAAACATTCTCACCATACATGATCATGCTTTCATCTCTTTGAGTAAATCTCTATGTGCTCCCATGCTACCTTTGTTTGCTATAGTAAATTCTGGTTTGGAAGTACTCGCCATACTTCTATAGGCTTTTAAATTAAGCGTGGTGCTTAGATTAAAATGTCTTCCTTAACTAAAACTAGACATGGAGTTTGGTTTGGTTATTGAACCAGAAATTGTTGTAGTAGACATTGGATATTTTGTTGGACTAACCCCTGCAGGAAACTTTTAAATTCAATTCGGGTAAGTCAAGAGATGAACTCGGATCAGAGATGAATCAAGGCATATGATGAAGTCTAATAACTTTACACAAACGGAAGACACAGCTCATTCTCCATGGAAGAACTGAAAGAAAGAATAAATGTCTGATTATGGTTCGAAACAAAAAGGAAGGAGAACAAGTGTAAAAAAAGGGACTAAGATAGAAAGAAATGGATGAAAGAACACTTCAACACCTTCTACACTTCACCATGATAGTGGATCAATTACCCTGCAAGACATAAGATATGTTTACCCAAGCCGCATGCAACTTTAAACTATATTCAACATCTTATACCATGTTGTTAATCCATACCTTATGTCATGCTTAATTTGCTAAAATTTAAAACAAATAAAATACCCTTTTGGTTCACCTACATATTCTTGGTTCTATTTTAATAAATATCTTTAGTTTTTTAAACTTCCTTATTCTATTATAAGTATGCTTTAGAATAAGGCGTATTTGTATAAGAATTTGGTTGTATATACGCAGACTATCCTCTCCTATATAAAAATATTTACATCAAATTAGGAGACTTCAAAGAATCAAATCAAGGTTAGAGTTGTTCTTTAAATTTATCTTTGCCTGAGCCTTGTTTGAAAAATTTGAAATAATGGTGAATCATTTAAAACACGGGCTATGATGTAATCATTAACTCCTTGGAAAACACTATCCATACTTTAAATAAATAGTATAGTTCTTTGGGTATGTGTTGCCTACTAATCCCTTGCAGAGAAGAAATAATAAGAGAATCGAAGTTTGGAAGAGTGAGAAAGAAGTACAATATATGAGACAAGATGCTAATGAACAACTCAAGATGGAAGGAAGGAATAGACCATTAAAATTCATCTACCTTATACCATATGGTGTCATCATGCTCCAGTAATAAAGGTAACATCTTAAAGATAAGTGGTTATCATTTCCTCTTGATCTTGGAGTACACATCATAACACCATTCTCTTGATCTTAATCTTAACCAAATGAGCTCAAATATAATATATCTTATTTTTGGAAGATGGTAGTCATCATATTAATCTTGATAACTTATAAAGATGAACAATCCTTCCATAGGTTAAGTAACTCCACTCTTTTATCTCATAAGCTTAAATGTCATATTTATACTTTTGATATTCTCACCCAAGATGTAAATAAACAATGTGAAAAGACATCAATCTTATTGTGCCTAAGGTTAGAGGATGAATAAATTTCTGGTTCTGTTGGTATTTTTTTCCACCAATAGAGCCCATGCACTCGATCTCTACCTTGTCTTTATGAGCAGAACACACTTCAAGTAAAGTGTGGGGAGATTCCCTAAATTCTACAAGTGGAAGTTCTAAACTAGTAACAATGATGCACATAAGATTGGTTCTGAGATGCTAACAAAAAGAAAAAAAGAAGGTGACACCACCATTGAAAACGCCACTAGTGGAGACACCACCTCAATCCTCATCCTTAGGAGCAAATTGAAGTACTCGATTAATGAACTACTGCAAGGAGGAGTCTGGTTCGGAGGACTCAAAACATCCAACCCTCACCGTAAGGTAACATCGGTAGTTATCTATATTTATTTTGAGTATTGCATGTTTTATTTTCTCTTAAGCATGTTTACTTTTCTGCATTAGTATTGCATAGAAAATAATAAAAATAAATAAGCAAGCATTAGGCTTCATTCATCATAAACATTTAAAGCCCCATGTGAGTTCCCCTCGGTGTGAAAGCCTATAGGAGTTTTTTTATTATGGTGGCATAAAATGTCAAAAACAACATGCATACATGTTTTTTCTCTCCTTTCAGCATACAAAAATAGAAAAATCCAAAAATACTAGATGAGCATCCTGTTATAACCTTGCCACTTGAAAAATATGTCTCAAGCTCCATAACACCTAATCTTCAAAATGGCTAATCACAAGTCGTTTTTTATTCTAATCCGTTCCATGAGTTTTGGTGTTTTATGAGAGCTTTCTGCAGGATGACTCTAAGAGTCAGCTCACCTAGGAATCTTCATCCTCACCACTCGACATACACTTTTCTGACACACAACTAACCCCTGTGTGAAGGAAGTAACATCTTAGGTGATGAGATTGAAGTATTCCTGGCAACACTTACTCTCATAAACATGAGCTCCTTCATGAGGATCACTCAGCTTTAATGCTCAACTACGACAACATCCAGCTTGGGAGAGAGCATCCCTTAGTTATCAGGTAAGTATACCTATGCGATTATCGAGTCTATCTTATAGTCATAAAATACCAAAAATATGTGGGCACATGAAGGTCCACGTCTGTAGAGTATTTTGTGAGTCCATTAATTAAAAGAAATAAAAAAGAAGAATAACAATCAAAACCAAATAAAAATACTCTAGCTATTTATTAAGGTGTGATCATAGAGTGTGTTTACAGTTCTATCTAGTTGTTAAGAGTCAAATAAAAAACTGAGGAACAATAAAATTTTGTATTGGAGATGATGAATAGTTGCTCTGCCGTAATTCCTTCCAAGTATCTAGTTTTCAACCTTAAGTTCTCCTGAGTTTTGGACATGACTGCTTTGATATAAGAATTTACTATGAACTTGAAACTTGTAGAGGCATATGCTTGAGCTAAATCTAGGTGATTAATGGATACGATATAAGAGAGTCCGAGCTGCTATTTATCTTATTTCTAGCGATACTAAAGTTCGGAGATTTATTTTTTAATTCAAAATCTTACATGATGAGCTCTTGTATGATAAAATTTAAATTCCTACCAAAGCCATACATGATATATATTTAGATTAGAAAAACCTTTGCTCATTCATGCTTTGCTTGCTTTGCATTGAGTTCAGTCAACCTTTATTGTATATCTTATGAGAGCCTTGTCATGCTTTTTAATCAAGATCACTTACACACTCCATCCATATATGCATTTCTCCTACTTTGGGAGTAAGCGCAGCTTATTTTTCACTTTTATTCTGATCCACCTTAAAATTATTTTTCTTCTACACTAGAGTAAAACACCAAAAAAATATATATATCCTATAGGACAACTCCCATTAAATGCTCTAAGTTCTTATTGCTATCTCTCCAATTATCATATTGTATTCAAAGGATGCATGTGGCTATGCAAAAGAAAGTTATTAAAAAAGAAGAGGGAGTTTAAAAAATGGACAAGTGTCCAAGCAATTAAAACAATGGGTACGTAGATGCCCGCCTCCCTGAAAAAAAAGAGAAGAGAAAAAAAGTGAAAGAATAAAGATAGCCCATGTTTTCCCACGAAAAGTTCTAAGTTCAAGAGAGATTTATTTCAAGGAGCAAAAGTAGAATTAGGATTAGCCACTAAATACCATATATACACCTATCCACCATACTCCATACACATACATATCTTGGTTTGATTATATGATTTGACTCTCTTTGGATCCATTATTTGACTTTACAATATATGAATTGCAAGTATGCTCACCCTTGTTTAATGTCACTCCTATGAGCTCCACTATAATCATTAGTTGTAGGAGGGTATAACAACATAAATGCCTCAAGTGAGATCTATAAATACCACATATTAAGAGACTTAAGGGTGTCATACAATTAAGCTCTGAGTTTTATTTCAAAAACTTGTAAAAACTCTAGAATATTGGTTGAGTGAAGAATTAGAGACATAGTGCTTGACTTGATTGTTCTATCATTCAATTGCTAAAGACCCATGTGAAGGTTAAAGAGCTCCATAGCTACAGGTAAAATGAGTAAGTTTGAAAGTTAGAGCAGTTTTGTCTAATCCGGAGGAGAACTTCTGTTTGAAGGCATGTGTATCTTTGAGGAGTGAAAGCATTGTAGCAACTCCTAATCTAAGTTTAGTAGTTAGGCTTTGCTAAGGGACTAGCAAAGGGTAAGCTTGGGGGAACTTGTTGACGGTCCTTAATGCCTATTTTATACCATCAACTATTACTCAATATAACATGATATCAACCATAAAACATAGTTGTAGGGTTTGATTCTAATGAGTTCCACGAGTTGTGTTGTTTTCGATCATTTCGTAGGTATATCTAATTCTGCATAGAATAAAAGTATCTCAAATAAAGAATTAGACTGCACCATTGTGACGGGCTCATCGAGACGATCGAAACAGACATATCATTTGCTATATTCGAAGTCCGGAGTCAAAAGATATCAATTATACACCGAAACCAATACTAGAAGACTCTAGAAGGCACGAGAAGGCTACTTACCGAAAGTGGGGCCCACCTGCTATAGGGTGGGGCCACCCGGCCCCACCCCGGCCGGCCGGCCCTCCGGAGCCCGTTTAGGGCCCGCTTCGACGGACGGCTTCCTACCGCCTTAGGGTTGCATCTCCACCGTTGCTTAAGTCGGTTTGATTCTACGGCGCACGTTTATCCCACCGGACTATAAATAAAGAGGCAGACCCCCTCCCTGAGGGCACCACATTATTATGGAGATATAGAGGCGTCCCTTGAATGGATGACCTCTCATCTCTAGAGAATTAAGGCTAGACTTTCCAATGTAGTAGATTAGTTCTAGTTGAGAGTTAGGGAGAGCGGAGCTACGCCGGGTTCTGGAGGAGTCTTCAGAGGAGTCGTTAGAGTTCTGGTATATCTTTGTATCTATTCTTATAAGACTTATGCTTTAATATATTTTATCTTCTTTATTTACTTTTATGCCTAGCATTTAATTGGTTAGTATAGTTGTTATACTTTAGCATGGGATCTCCGCCTGTATCGGGTGCTCTAGTTATAGATCGTGACTAGAGTAGTAATCGGTAGTGTAGACATGGAGTCTAGGCTATAGGTTACCTGAGGTTGCGCCCAATTCTTACGGTTAGTTGTGGTAGCCCCAGAGGTGACAGCTCTGTTAGGCCTTCGTATTCCACTAAGTCGGAGTTGGTGTTTCGTAGAGCTTTTGGCAGCCTTCCTCGACTACCTTCTTCCCAGTCTTATTCGAGAGTTGGAAAGGTACTGCTGCTCCAAAGTGTCATTGTGTGATTGCTTTATCTACCATGAATTAGATATATAGAACCAAAGTAATAGAGAAGTATTTAGGAACCTTAAGCTCTCCTGTTGTCCTCTCATTTTAGCTATCTACTCTTTTATCATAGAATTCTCCTGTGTGTGTCATATATGCATAATTCCTATCATCTATTATTTACCCCCCTACTTTAGTCTAGTTGGTGTATTAAGTTAGTGGATACATGATGGTGAACTATCGATGTCTTTATCCATTGTTTCCCAAAGGCAAAATATAAATAACGATACAGGAATACTCCCTAAAAATGCTACAATGGTTTTACGTAAACTTGCGAATCCTTCATATTTTAATTATGCATAAGAAATATCAACAAAGCAGGCAGCCATCACGAAAACAGCACCGCGAGGAGGCGCCAAGCGGGGGGTCAAGGCGTGGACTTCGACCGGCTGCGGCATCTGACACCTCCTCCGGAGGATGGGAGTAGTCGGCGAGAATGACGATGCGAGACCACCGGGGGTGCGACAAGGGCTCGTGTCGGTGCCTCAAGTAGGGCTTCCGAGAGTCTTCATCCACACAAGTGTCATCTACCGCTGTCCAAATGAGACCGACAAATGGCAAAGCGGAGCTCGATTGGGGCTACAAGCTGCGTGGGTGAGGTGAAGCTCAACCGCAGGACACAAGCTGCAAGGACGAAGTGGAGCTCAAGCACTATGGTGAGACAGAGCTTGGGTGCCAGGCACGGGCCAAACGATCGACACAAAGAGTGGGCCCACCGACGGTGGCAAGAGGCGGAGCTCAGCCACAAGCCACACGCTATGAGGGTGAAGACCAAGCTCGGCCGTAGGACACAGGCCGCGAGGATGAGTTTTGGGGCTCAAGCACGATGAATTGAAGATACGGAGAGCTCGGGGCGGCGCCAAAGGCGTGAGTAGGAATGGTGATGAGGTGGAATTAGCCTGGCTGGCTACGGGTCATGACGACGAGGCGGCGCTTGGTTGTAGACCATGAACCGTGAAGGAACCGAGGCGGGGAAACAGAAGAAACCTAAGTCTCGATTGTCCGGATTAAAAGATACGGTGGAGATATAACATAGATTAAGAAAGTGAAATACACTGAGAAAATGAATAAAGAAAAAACATATTAGCAATCCACGTTTTTTGAATCTTTTTTGTTAAAAAATCATACACTCCAAATATTATAACAAATTAAGAACTTAGCCACCGAGAAAAATATTATAACAAATTAAGCGATACCTCATGTGAAGAAGTTAATAAATATTATATGACCAGTTTATGGTAATTCATTGCATCAAATAAATTACTATAGATGAATTCGATATCAAGACAAATTCAAAAAAAATGGTAATCATACAATAAACGATATTTCCGTGGCAACGCACGGGCATGTATTGCTAATTAATACTAAAAAGGTAAAATTTCTGGACTAATAATTTTTCGGCCCAGCCTAATCGAGTCCTGATAGGAGTAGTCTTTCAACGCACGCCCTTGCTCACACGTCCTAGTGTGTCCACGGGGCATTGTCCGTAGTTTTTTTTGTTTTCACAACAACCTGGGCCGCACTTTCAGTCTTTTTTTTGACAACAACATGGGCCACACATTCGGTCTGCCACGGCATCCGCCCGTCCGTGCATCCTCTTTTTTGGTCTCCTCAGCCATGTGTGTACGTCATTTTTTGTTTTTAGTCGGTTTTTTTTCTGTAGTCGACCATTTTTTTTATTTTTATCTTTTCTCGATAATGATCTCCTTTTTATTAGCCGACTGGTTTGCTCTTTTTTTTATCTTTTTTCAAGATGTTCTCCTTTTTAATCATTATGCACATACAAAATAAACATAATTATATATACACTTCAACGTTGATCCTTTCTTAAAATCTAAACCTTGAGCTGTGTGTATAGCTTTATAGAGCACCTCAAGAGATGCTTTGAAGTATGAGGATTCCTGTAATTAGCTAAAATTATTCATCGTACCGCTAATTACAAAACAAAAATTTTTTCTCTTTGGTTTCCTTCCGTCGCCACCCATGGCCATGCATTTCCCTCCACGTCTGCTCCACCTTCGGAAACAATTGACTTCACCCGCGCCACGGCATGGGCCCTTGCTACTCCTCCATCATGAGTGAGCCCTCCCTAGGGTTAGCCACGTGTGCGCGTCGCCCACCACCGTGTGGCAGAACCTTCTAAATTATATGGCCCACAAGCACCTGACATTGTCCTTAAGACCTCTGTCGGCTATGCTTGTACACCACATAACCTAGAATGTTCCGTCGGGTGGATCCCCGATAAACCATGATTCCTCCAGGATCGATACTTATAGAGACATCACAGTATTACAACAGCTTTCATATAAAAATACCAGAGTAGCAGAAGACTTACAATAACTTAATTTACAAACCACTTGATAAACTTATACAAACCAGTGTATCATTATTACAAGACAGCGGAAGCATCATTATATAACTTTATTACAAGCCACTCAACAGAAGTGCCCTGCCCAAGGGCCACACAACCTACTCCTCGTCAGATCCTTCTTCGATAACCGTCATACAACAAGGGCCGTAGCACACTTGTTCACACGGTTCACCTGCAATAGGGGTTTAACAAACCCTGAGTACAAAAAGTACTCTGCAAGACTTACCCGACTAAAAATTAGGGAGAAGACTTAGGAATGCTGGCTAATAGGAATGAAGGTGAGGCTTTAGTAAGATCAAAAGACACCTTTTACAAAAAGAGACTAAGCCAGTCCTTACTATAACAATCACTTGTCAAACATGTAACAAATTTAAAACTTTCCAGTCTCATAACTTTCATCATTACTACGATGCTGGTGCAAGGATCAAGTCTCCCATATCGTGGAGCAACGACGATTCGAATCGCTTTATATACCCAAATTGGGGCTTCCTAGCCACACGATGTATGCGAGGACCGAACATCTTACATATATCAACTCACGCTTGTATTTCTCCCCCCAGAATGGGTCCCGGCCACGAGTATAGTACACCATCTCCCTACGCCGTGCATGCGTCGACGGTGCGCTCGTAGTGTGGGTACACGCTACTTTCCGTCCCAGTGTCCGTCCTCATCACGGATGGTACAAGGGAGCTTACCGCTATTAGCATGCGACTAGTACTATCCAATAACCTCATGATCCAAGGGCCAAGGCAACGAACGGTGCTTAAGCCCGACTCACAAGTGGGCGACACTACACCAGGGCACTAGCCCATCCTGGTGCAAGTCACTCCACCCGGTCTCGATTTATTCATCATCATACCCTTGTGGTGTACTCTTGACCCCGTCGGAACAAGGATAACCAACAAGCAACATCAGGTTTTCATAACTTTCTTTCAGAGGATATTGTTATCACACGTTTGAAAACAGTTTCTCAAAACCCTACACTAGTAGCAAGGCTAAGCGTATACTAAGTATTTCGAAATCAACAGGTATCCAGGGTAATATATCAAGGTACGGTAATGCATCAAAGTAGGATATCACACAACTCCTAACACCTAATGCATCATATCAGAGCAGGACCAACCTTCTCGCACTGGACACATTCTTCAGAAACGGGAGTCGGATCAACTCCCTCTTCGGGCGGCACAACTACACGATTGAAATGCATGATCATAATGCAGTACTAAAGACATGCGATAATGATGCAACGACAACTAGTCTATCTTGAGTACAACTTTCCTTCACGGTAACGTTGCATTACGGAAGTATGACTAGCGTCGACGACGACGGACTAACGATACGCAATCAACATGAAATGCCGAAGGTCATTAGAGTTAATGACCTAGGGTCATCACTCAATCCTAAAATCAAGCAACCCTAATAGTGATTAAGGTTAATTACTAATTTATTAACCATTTTTACAGTTGTTGAAAGCCACTAATAACTTGCTAATTAAGGATTAATCAAACCCTAATTAACTAAAGGATTAATTAATTAAACATTAATTAATCAAAGTATTAAGCATAATACAAAAAATTAGTCAAAACATGATCAAACTTCATAATTAAGATCATCATCATCTAATTAGCACACAAAACAAATTTCATGATTTTTGGACTTATATTTTAATTACTAAAAATCATGGAAGTGGCATTTATTAATTAAAAGAGCTCAAACAAACCCTAGAATTGTAAGCTCATTTTAGTCATACTTATTAGGGTTTTCTAATCATAAATGCTTATGCAATGATGATGATGACATGGCAGGTTTAGGTTAACGTAACACAAGAGGTGTTACACACCGCGTACAATTCACCGTCAGCGCGCGCTCTCCACCCACTGCCGCTTGTGTGCTCCAGGCCAATGCTGCTTGGAAGAGGATGAAGATTCTGATGTGCGGGCCCAAGGCTTAGGTATTATTATTGTTACCAATATTAACTCATATTATTTGTACCAAAATGATCGTAAAATAAATTATGGCTCTTTAATTTTACAAAAAAGAGTAAAAAGAAATAAATAGACATGTAACTCTCCGTTTCTATTTTTTCAAGAAAGTTTAATAGCTTCTATTTTTCCGTTGCAACGCATGGGCATGTTTGCTAGTAAGGCTTAACTACGAAGTACTTGTAACCAACACTATAGCTAAGAAATTGCAACAAGAAA
This sequence comes from Chrysopogon serrulatus, assembly GCA_015844335.1. NCBI lineage: Eukaryota > Viridiplantae > Streptophyta > Magnoliopsida > Poales > Poaceae > Chrysopogon > Chrysopogon serrulatus. The sequence continues at coordinate 129,211 of JADLZL010000204.1, read as the reverse complement.
AATTCATAACTAGAAAATCGTCAAGTTGTACAAAGAATTGCTAAATTGTACTCCATCCATTTTGAATTATAGTTCATTTTAATTTTGTTTAATAGATAAGTTTATTTATGGGAGAAGTATATGAACATCTAGAATATGAAATTAGTTTAATTCAATTCTCAATAAATATTTTTTTTTTTGCAGTTTGTTTAACATTATAGTCTGTTAAACTTGAGAATTTTGATTTAGTTCAAAACCAAATAAACTATTTTTTAGAACGAAGTAATACGATATGCATTACTTACCAAGAGGATGTAATAAAACTTGTATATCTCAGATACAATGTTCTTCCTTTGCAAACTAACATTGTAGTTTTTTTTTTTTTTTTTTTTTGAACTGAACTAACATTGTAGTTGTATAGTAGGCTAGCTAATTTGTGATTTTTTTAAGTAACTTGGTACGTACTTAACAGGCGAGCTAATTTGTAATTTTTTTTTAAAAGGTATTAATCCATTATTCCTTCCGATTAATATCATTTTAGGAATTTCGGTAGACCCACAGGCCACAGCCCACACAGACCCCACGAGAAAATGGAAATTTTGCCCCTATGAGGAGTGGGCTTTTGTTTTTTGCCATCCAATTCGTGGGCTTCGATCTTTTGCCATTATCAAACTCGACGCACCCGCCGGAATGCCCTACGACGGATTTGTTGTCTGTTCTGCCCACGAGCCTTCTCCCTTCCGTTCGTTTCTTCTTCTTTCTTTCCTGTTCTTCTTCTTCCTTTCCTCCAAGGCAAGCGGCGGCGGCACACACTCCATGGCAAGCGGCGCAAAGACACACTCCATGGCAAGCAAAGCGGCGGCACACACGCGTGTGAGAGCAGCGAAACCCGGCCAAGCAAGCAGCGGCGCAGCAAAGACCACGCTCGGGCGGCGGCGGCGGAAGAAAGCACGCGCGATAGCGATAGCGGCGGCGGCACGTGCGCGGGCGGAGCTTGCGGCTGGGCGCGCTGCAAGCGCCTTGACGAGCGCTGCGAAGCGGCGGCGCCACGCACGCACGCCGATTGGGGCGCCACGAGCGGCCTGCCACTGGCTTCCGTATGGTGAAGGGCTGCCCCAGCTTGCTGGCGATGGGCTCATTAAGCTCCCACGGCGGTGTGAGCTCGTGGCGCCGGACCTACGTGGCTGGCTACAGCGCCCGCGTGGCCGCGAAGGGCGGAGGATGGCGGGCGTGGGTTTGGGGGAGCCCGACCGGCGACGCGACGGCGCGGGCTGCCGTGGAGAAAAGCGTCAGTAGCCCGGGCTGGCGCCGCGCCGTGGAGGGCGTCGGGGCGGCAGCGGCGACCTGCCTGCCTGCAGCCGGTCCTCGGCGGGGGGAAGTGGAGGCTCGCAGTGGAGCCAGCAGTGTGAGGCGTTGACGTACCCCTTTCTCCTCCCCTACTCTCTCTCTCTCGTTCTTCAGTTCCTCTCGCTCTCCTTCCCTCAAGTAAAGGCCGTGAACGAACGGAGGAAATGGAGAAGGCTCGGGCAGAACAGGCAACAAACCTGTCGCGAGGCATTCCAATTCGGGTGCGTCGAGTTTTGATAATGGCAAAAAGAAATGCGTAATAAATTGAATTCAAAAAACAAATGCCCCACTCCTCGTAGGGGCAAAATTTCCATTTTCTCCAGACCCCACAGGCCACAGCCCACAGATACGGACTGGTGCATTGGCCCCCTGATTCCTCGTCCGCCGCAGTTTTTGATGAAGGGAAACCAAAACGGTGTACGCAGTCCACGAAATCCCCGTACTGGTGCGTTGGCCCCAAATTACCATCTTGTAGCGCGACAGTATTCGTGAGTGCTCTCCCAGGTCGAGGTGGTGTAGGCGCTTGCGGAGCAGCCGGGGCGGCGTTGGAGTCTGAGGAGGAGAAGATGGTGGTGCTGGTGGTGGCCACGACGTCGGACCCGGCGTCCATTGGGCCCGCCGCCGCCTTCCTCGCCATGCCCGGGTGGTCCCCCGGCCCGCCCATCGCCGTAAGAGCAAACCAGAGCTTCTGTCTAAAACCCCATCTGTCTGATCTTATTTGATCCCCGAAGCCTCGATTCGGTCCATCCGGTTGTGTGTTGCGCTATTATCTCCTATTTTTGTAGTAATTCATATGCGTCGATCACCAATATTATCTGTGGAGTTGCTAGGACTCGAGTTGCAGTGCTCCTTGTGAGTTGAGATTGTGCCTAGTGCTCCGGATGGTTATGTTTGGCAGTTTGGGTGTGAAACAGGATGTATCGTCGTGTAGCTTTAGGCAACTGTGCAATTCGGGCTGTTTGAATGACTACCGCGCCTATAGGATTTTCATGTAGCCATGGATATCTAAGTTGGTATGATGAATTTTGTTTTAATTGTATTTACCAAAGTTCTTTTGAGCACAGGTATCCTGTCTTAGCAGTGTGCAAGGCAATTTTGCATCCCATGATAGAAAGATAGTTAGCGACCCCTTAGCTAATAGTTAGTTGGTCTATTAGCAGGTCTGTTTGGATTCACTAATACTAATTTCAGCTGTTAACTATTAGCACTAGTGGATCCAAACAGGCCTTTATGTACTGACCTTGACTCATGACTGTTTGCTCAACATTATTGATGCCTGATATCATGGACTCATTGCCCCTAAAGGCTTCAGCCCATGACCTTGTGATGGGGTATTGAATAAAATTAGACTTGGCTTCACCATTTGTTCAATATACTTTGCGAGTCTCTGCATTTTGAGTATTATTCTAATATTATTTGTTCTATGATAACTTGACTGTTTTCCTGTTTTAGAAATTTTAAGCTCATAGACAGTGACTTCATGAGTTGATGCTGCATAAAATGCATTTTCTCAGTTGTATTCTGACGCTGAAACCTCAGGTCATGTAACAGACGCAATTGCATTATGTATTAGGGAGAAGGGGATATGAACTCATTTAAGTTTTGATCCATTTCTTTAACAATGTGAAAAGAAAGGCATCTAACTGATGTTTGCATTTCAGCAGTTTCCTAAATTCATGTTTTATCATGGTTCTGGTTCCAATTAGTGTGTGCCCATATTGTTTTGTAGGAGGGGATGGAGAGTTTTACTAATGGGAATGTTCGATTATTGAAGCATGAACGTAGCATTATCGCTGAGGATGATCTTGACCAGCGATGGCAGGAAGCCACTGGAGAGTCTGTTTCTGAGGTCATATTCCTGAGCAAACACACTGCAGTCTCCAAACGTCCGGCACTCACAGTGCATCCAATTGGTCTGTTCTTCTCTCATATGTGATCCCATTTGTCCCCATGGCAAGGTCAAATGCTTGATGATTTTTCTTTTTTGGTTTCCTGCTGAACACCATTTGATTCATGAGATATCTCATAGATATACGTTCGATAAATTTGAAAGAGTATTGAACCATGTCAATTATATCATACTGGCAGTCCATTGATTTTGTTTGGTACGCAATCCAACAAGTTCTGTAATGGCCTTCCATGTATTTGTTATTGTTTTGTCTACTAGGTATAGCATCATTTTTTCTAGCAATATGCATAGCTATCTGTTAGTTTGTTCAAACTATCATTTCATCAATTGTCTATTTGCTTGATAATGTACATATGTCCTTACTGGTAGACACACATATAAAGGTGTGCCACATCTGAAGGAGGATGAAACCCCACCCCAAGGAGGGATTCCTGGATGGGCAGCAATTCCAAATCCTCGAATTGGCCCTTGGCTCCGGTTGATGCAAAAGATAGCTGCAGAACAAGGCCTCGTTCCAGAGTTTGAGGTAGTTTTCTTTGCAATAGTGACCCATGATCTTTTGAGTGAACTGAACTGATCTATGATTATGATTATCTGTGAAGATTACCCTTGAGGCTACTCACCATGGACCAGTTACTAACACACCCACGATGTTTGTTGAGATAGGTATGTGCTTATGTCATCCTGTTTTTTCGTTTCTTGCATGTCATCATCCTACAGCTTGTCTTTTTTGCCATGGATCCTCTTGAAAGTTCTTTTTACAGTTTACGGAAAAAGCCCTACAGTTAGCTTAGCAACCTCTTCGACCCATTAAATGTTAGTTCTGCCGTCTTTGCCTCCTACATGGCATCATCCTCAACTCTTATTCACATTTTTCAAGCAGCGCAATCCCGTTTTGAAGTTGCAAGTGTACATGTATTTCCATAATCAACAGGAGTCTTTCCAACTTATTGTTTGATTTAACTGGAATCAGCAGTAGTTCGGTATCTGAAAGCTGGAACCATACTATATTTGCGGGTGGGATGTTATTCCCTTGATACCAGTATATACAAGAACTCAAAATTTTCAGGCTCAGTCATTTACATTGATTTGTGTTCAGTCGTTTCTTTTTGGATTGTGTCAACATACATTCGATATGGTTTGCACACGCTTATATTTTTAACATGTTATGTTCTTTTGAGTTGGAACAGTTGATTACTGCACTATAGAAGATTATATAGTCATGTCCTCAGAAAAATCATAAACAAAAGGTAGTCAACTTAAGCATGTGAACTTTTGGAAAGAGATGCTTCTTATAATGGATAGGATGAACAAGATGCAAGCAACCAAATATTTTGTGCTCTATCTTGTGGACCTTTCCAAAAGGCCTTTGAGTTTATGTGAACTCAACTCACGGATGTAAATATAGCTCAGTACACCACTCCAGCAGAATGAATTAATAGGCATAATGAATGTTGGGTTCTATACTCCTATCGTGTCTGCTGGATCTGAATTGCTAACCCTCAGTATTGGACTGCTATAATAATGCCAGGAAGTACAGAAGATCACTGGGGTAGACAAGATGCTGCGCAGGCAATTGCTTTGGTGAGCTCCCTCCTTCCCTCCCTCTTTGTGTTTATTATGATGTACTTCTTCCTTAGTTTTTTTCTTGCGGATTTGCACGAGAAGACAGTATTTATTTGTTGTGCTGTCAGGATCATGTAGCATGCGGAGATTCAAAATAAAGATCTTATAAAGCAAAATTTGGTGCATTGCCAATAGTCAAATGGGCCACATATCAGTCGGAAATTGGAAACTTCTGTCTTGTGTCATCAGATCATGTAATGTGGGCCAGGATCACATGTGAACCTCTCCAGAACATAAGCACATCCTTTTACAATCTTGTTTAATTGTACTATCCCTGATTCCTCTATGATCTTCAACCCATATCTCCTCTGCCCCTCAAATAACCAAATTTTACTGCTCCCTCCGATTTCTGATGACGCTGTTAGCTTGTTACCCTCCCCCAAATGTGAGCTCGACAGTCTTTTTCCACCGAAACCCACCTCCTCATAATGTGGAGTTCTAGCTGCGCTGTGCTCTCCCTACCTGTATTGTCCATCCTTTGCTGCCTGTGTTTAACATTTTTAACTACCATGCACCTTGTGCTTGTCGAACTAACCTTCAGGAGAAACAAACGTGAATGTGTAGTAAGTCAAGCATTATCATGAATCTGACAGAGTGTGGCAAGAAGTATCTTTTAGTACAATAATTGTACAACTGCTAGATTTATGTGCTCATGTTCCAATGGCACATCTTGATTACAACTAAGAACATACAGTATTAACTAGAACCAGTAATTATAGTTGTCCTATTGATTTGGACTGAGTGATAGTTGAGTGGCCTGAGAGAAAGATTTTGGATGTGGGATTGAGTCGAGAACCAGGGGCATTGGCTAAAGTGTAAGTGCAAACACTTTGACAAAAGGATGTACCTTTGTGTTGGGTCTCATTATGACCCTTAGTTGACAACTAGTATATTGCCCGTGCTAACGCTACGGTGACATCTAGTCTAAAAAAATAGTTCTTAAAACTTAAATAAATCATAAAATTTAAAGATTAAGTAATTTTTAATAAAAAATACAAAACAATAGAATCCAAGGAGCACCAATTTGTAAAGTAAACCTATAGCTTCTATCGAGCTGACCGAGAAGGATTCCAATGCAGTTTCTACTTGCAAGCAGCTACCAAGCAAACTACTACTTTCAAAAGCTCATTAAGCCTTTGAGATGCACCTCATCAACCTGGTGTGAAATCTTGGTTCACTGGGAATTGTAGGAAGGTGCAAACACTTTGACAAAAGGATGTACCTTTGTGTTGGGTCTCATTATGACCCTTAGTTGACAATACAATAGTGCAGATCAAACATTTCAATGTGCTAGCCTTCCACTTCTTCTCTAGTCTGACCGTCTGCGATGCTCCTGCTATGATTGCAGGGGATGTTAGAGTATTTGGTAATTAGGATTATAATCTGGTATTGCATACATATACGGGGAGGCAACTTCCCCCCAACTCTCTATGCTCAATATATACCGCCGAGAGGCTCAACGCAGCTGATCCCATGCATCATACCCAATCTACTATGCTCTCATGGTTTTTTTTTTTTTTTTTTTTTTTTGAACTTCAAACACAGCAGGGGAGACCCCCACTGTAAGGATTTTATTTTTTTTTAAAAAGGACAACACCACTGTACAAAGAGGGATGGGGGGGGGGGGGAGGGGAGCAAGAGGAGGTAGCGAGCTACAACTAAGAGAACTGCACAGGCTGCACTAGTAGAAACAAGAGCAACAAAGTTAAGACAGTCAAATTTGTCTCCTTTAGAATGAACCTTGTCATTGCAGGGTAATGGCCTGGATGTCCATGGAGTGTGCCATCCTGGGCAACATGTAGGAAAATTGGATATTATGTGAAAGAAATCTTTCTTACCTGATTTTCATATGACTAAAAGTGAATCTAGCAACATGTAGGAGAGAAATGGTGGATACAACTGTACAAGTATAGGTAGGGGGCAAAATGTGAAAGAAATCTTCTATCCTGATTTGCAAACAAAGATGATATAAGCTCTGATAGTGGTATATTACTTTGTCTCTGCAATCCACATCTGCGTAAGAATCAAATCGAATAAGTTTAATAGATGACACCGGAATTAGGTAACTACCAAAGCAAAGCAAATAATCACATCATAATTACAAAATGGAAAATAGTATGGAGAAATAAAGTATCTGAAGGACCTTAACCCAACTTGTCTAGCAGAGAGCATAAAAAAACAGAATTTGGGGAAGACCGCCTCCCACGGCATTGCCTTAAGAAGAGGCCAAACCACTCTTGGTCCTATAAGAAGTCCCAAAAGCTCCAGGAGCTGCACATCTCAGTTCCTTTGTGACAGTTGTCTACTAGGACAATGTTAGTGCTGTCTACATGACAGTGAACCCTGTCCAGTGTCCACCACCGTCGCACCAAGCATATCGAGATCGACATTCATTTCATTCATGAGAAGGTTGCTCTGGGGCAGTTTCGCGTGCTCCATGTCCCCTCGGCGCACCAGTTTGCGGACATCATGACCAAGGGGTACAATTGTTTACTGACATTCGGACCAGTCTGTGTGTCTTGTGATCCTACCGCTACGACTGCAGGCAGGTATTAGGATAATTGTATAGCCTAGCTTTTTATACCACGTGTTGTACTTCACTTGAAGTACAAGTTGTACTCCCTCTGTACATGGCTATATATATGAAAGGCGCCCCCAACAATGGATGTGTGGTGATTCCCCTGATACCTTTCTACAGTACCCAATCAACTGCGCTTTCACAAAGTATTGAAAAGGGTTTTCATGTGATATGTGCCCAATTAAGTATTGCTATTAGTGTCTTATCCTTTATTTCGATGTTAGCTTTTAACTGTTCTCTTATAATGTGAGTATGTGACCACAAGAAAATATGGAATTGAATTTTTTTTTTTAATTCTTGCAGGTTCTATGGAAAGGTCTCGGTCTGGAGGATGGAAATGCTGTTGGAAGTTGGCAAGGGTATGCCCATGTGCATTTTTCCTTGTATGTAAAGTGGCATTGTGGGATTTTGCTTTATCAGAGTCTATACAAAGACACAAGTATTATCCTCAATGAAATATAGATTGTAGGCCAGAAATTGGTACTAAATGTTGCTAGAAAATAGCACGAGTAAAATATCACTAGCAAAATCAATTATTTTATCTGAACTCATTGACTTTCCAAAGCAATGGACAGCGATGGTTTTTTTATGGTCCATTGTGAACTCCCTCTTTTCTTTACCAGCCAGGCTCTGGCTGTTTTTGCATAATGCAAAATCTTAGATTCCTTTGTACACCACTGTTGATTTCATACATTGCGTTCACATTTTGCTTGATTGTTATTTTATGAATGAAATTGTTTCGATTTGAACATTAAAATTAGGTGAATTTGGAAAATACCATCACAAAAACCATCTTAGTTGTAAACTACCAGAGGTGTTTCTATGACATTTAGCGACATCGCCCACATGCCATCCTACCTCACATCCTATGTTGTTTTCTACATATGAGCATCTTTGTGATGGTATCCACTTATTTTGAAATTTCTTTTTCTTGTAAGCATTTATATGTTACATTCTTACTCCCCCCTTTTTTCCTTGAGCTCATGAAAACTCATTTCTTGTTATGCAGAAACTGTGACAAGGTTCTACTAGGTATAGGAGGTGGTCACTATGTTCCTCGTCACATGGATATTGTCGTGTAAGCACTGAGATAAAGTTATTCTTGAAAGCAATTTCTAATTATCTGTTATCCCCCTGTATCTTTTCCTTTGTGTATGTTAGCACTTCTAATCTTAAAAGACCATCATACTTTGCTTTCTGGAAGTGAAGGGAAGAAACAAATTCTGATGAAATATTATCTTTAGCTTCTTCCACCTCTTTTGATGAAAAAATTATATGACAACGCGTCAAGGTGTTGTCTGTCCCTAGAACTGCCACAAATTATCAACGCATCTTTTGATGAAACAACAAATTATATGTGAAGATAAGAACTAAATAGTGGGGAGACTCCATATACATAGACCTCATGGGCCTGATGCAGAATCTGTCTTGTGGTGGATCTTTTGTCAGTGGAAACATTTTCTTTGTTAACTGACTTGTCATTCCCAATTTTCTTAGTTAATTTATGTTTGTTCAACTAAAGGAATACCTATATTTTAACTGTCTCATTTTCAAAATATATCAGCAAAGATGGCGTATGGGTCGGTCATTTACTCTCTGGCTACTCCTTGCCAATGGATACGCCCCCACAAGTAAATGGAAAAACTTCTGGAGAGGTTACTGGAACGTGGAAGCACTCCATCAAAGTTTCCTATGAAGCCACAAAGGCAGCGTTTCCTGGTGGTGAAGTTATCGCACATCTTGATCACAAGTAAGTGTCCTGACCAGTTTGGTGCATCTAATAATCTATTAAAGATGTTTCTTCACTGCATTCAGTTTTTTTTTAGCTTATGTAGCTTAGTTTTGATTGCAAAATACTTGCTCACAGTTTTGAAGTTAGTAACACCAGCACCATAGATTGGCATGCCTGGTGACAGGGGCGAATCTAGGCTAGATAACCATCGGGGTCTTCTCTAAAAATGGTGTGGCCATTAGGAACTAATTAGAACTGTATACAGAAATGTTCCATTAGAATTTCAGAAATTTCGGGGTTGGAAGACCCCGACGGCAAGCTCCCCTGCCTGGTGACACTACCTGAAGCTTTTTGATGTGTCAGTGCATTTTAGAACAATGTGAACATCAACGTGGTTTCAGTCTGGTGCCTGGATCTAACCTCAACCTAAACGGAGACAAAAGAGAGGAGAGCTGGCATTCGAAAGAGAGGCTACCCAGTCTCCCTAGCTTCCTCCCCCTCCATCGGTTCCTCCGGTGAGCTCGCCGATGGTGAGGGTGGTGGACTGGCTCCTTCTGTAGTTGGCTCAAGTCTAGTCAGTTGTTTCAGTTTGCCTGGGTGGATGACATTTCGAGAATGGTGGTCCTCTTCTCCCTTGTCCTGGAGGTGGGGTAGTCTTCTTGCTGGCGTTGTTGCCGGCTGCAGTCTCCACTGGTGCGATGAGTTGAGTGCCAGAATAAAGCCCACCTATTTTCTCCTGCTTTTTTTTGGAGCTTGGTGGATGTGGAGGTGGCTTCGGTTAGATTGCTCGTGAGGCAACTCAGCCTCAGTGTTGCTGTTCTGGTGGATTGCAGCACGGACATAGATGTTCATGCTAGTGTTGGGCTCAGCAGCGTGGCTTTTTCTGGTCCCTGGTCAGCCTGCGGCCCTGCGCGGTGCTGGAGACCCTTCACCTATCTCCACATCTGCTGTCACTGGCACACAGCCTGTCTAGATGCATACTTCGGTTGGCGAGGTGTTACGTGGCCTCATCCAGGGCTAGCGGTGCTGGCTTGCTGCTGGGATGGTCCTGGCCTGGTCTGTCTTCTCTTGCAACTTGCGTCCTTGCACGAGCGTACACGATTCAAATAGTTTTTGTGGCAGTTCTACGGTCTTCCATGGTCATTATGGACTGATGGAGCTCCAGGGTTCAGGTGCTCTTCCTTGTGGCAGAAGGATGTGGGGATCTCCAACATGCAAGTTATGCATGCAGAGAAGCCTATGATGCTCTTCCACATCTACACGCAAGGGCCCACATGATGTTGAAGCAGAAGCATGTTGGTCGCTAAAGAAAGTGGCAAAGCTATTCCTAATGTTCGGTCTGATCTCCGACTTCCATCGAAGCTGGTCTTCCATGTTAGAAGTAGCGCTGGTATCTTGAGTCCGGTGAAGCTCAATCAGTATCTACGGCTTAAGCTCTTCCCTCATAAGCAGGCCCATTAGACTGTCAAGGGGAGTGTCAGCTGAACTATTAGAGTTCAGCAAGGAGGATCCTCGATGCCTTCGTCATGGCCACTTCTTCTCAAGGCCCCAAACAGGGACATCACGTGTTCACTCCAGCTGAACGGATTTATGATTCATAAATGCCTGTGTACCCATCCAGATTAGCTTCTCTATATGAGTCATCGCATTGACTCCTCTATTGTAGCTAGGGTTCTGTTTTGATCCCATGAACTAGTAACTAGTTGACTAACAATTAGTTTATAAGGATCCAAACAGGTGAACTAGTGGATGAACTAATGACTAATCTAAGGCTCAACTAGTTACTAGTTCACTAGTTCACAAAATCCAACTATTTGAACTAGTTGTTAGTTCATTGGATCCAAACAGGCCCTAGGTTGCTACAGGGTTATCCTTTGCGGCGGAAGATCTGAAAGCTTTGTACTCCGTATTAACCGTTTTAATATATTTGAGACCTTATAAAAAAGGAAAGATTAACACTCTTTGTATTATGACTATTTATACGTTTCCTATACAAGGCTCTACTATAGAGCTAGTCATGGAAAATTCAATTCTATATGCTAGAAAAAACACCAGTACATCACTACTGTTTAGTCAGCTGAAATAGACATGATACAAGATATCCTGTTTCAGTTAAATCTGTCTATACTAGGTTCACAAAGTGCTCTTGACATATGTGGAATGTTAATTAAGATAACAAAGGTTTAACCTTTTTTATCAAAACATACAAAACAAGATATGTGATAATAATAACCTTCAAATTTATTTGTTTTCTGTGTTGGATGGATGATGCATATATATCTGAAGTTTAATATTTGCAGCTGAATTTCAGCTACAGTTATGCTTGTGCTTGTAAGAACCAAAACACTGAAAATGCCTTCTGTGTGACATGCTGGTGGTATGTTACACTGCCTACTTTCACAATAACATATAATGTTTTGCTGGAAAGCTGTCTTGACTAATTTAGCTTCCTTCTAGGTTGAAAACAACAAAATTTCTGTCCATAATATTATTCTATTAGTGCAACTAGTCTACTGATGATGTACGGTCACCCACTCACCCTGTTCTAACGCATCTTTTGCCGTTTCCTTTCCAGGAGCTTCAAGGGCTGGCAAAAAAATGCTGTCACATGCTTTTTGCAGGAGCAGGACATTAAGATAGGAAAGCCTAGTGATTTCTTCTGATGTACTGCAACAGTGCTTGACACGAAACGTTGATGGAGGTTGTGAATGCTTGAGCTGATGTCCCTGGGCACATGCATGCTGAGTAAATATGAAATAAGACTAGAGAATACAATTTCTAATAAGATTCAAGAGCTTCAATTTGCCATAACATGCATGCATTCCCTGAGTGTGATCGCTGGTGTTTGGTTATCTGCAATTTTTCTGGTCAGAGCGTGCGCTGCTTCTGCCAGAGGACCTTGAAAGAGCTTGAAAGAGTTCAAGAATGAAAACAACCAAAATACCAGCTTTGGTTTTTGTATAATCAACTGGAAGATGTATTTAGCTGATATTTAATAGGCGCCTGATCCTTTCCACACTAGTAAAGTCGGTAAATGAATCCACATTGGAAATATGTTTCCTGGTTTTCTGTTCGGACTAGTCTACCTGACCCTAAGGCCCGGTTTAGCTGGGTTTACTGCATGCCCCAAAATGAATGTCAACATAAACCCCTATTTTAGGTAAGAATGCCCAAATCTAAAAACATATAACAGCAATGCAAAAATATCAAGCCCATGGCCATTTATTCTAATGGCAATATATCTATATCATCCATCGTTTGGACATCACTTGAGCTTCTTGCCAAACGCTTAAGAAATATTTCTTCAAATATCTTCCGTTAAACTGATCTTGAGAGAATCACCTTGCAAGTCTAGAAAATAAGAATTACAAACTGATCTTTAGAGACAATCGCCTTGCAAGTCTAGACAAACTGATCTTTGATAACTTTGAACAGACCTTCCCAACGTGAAAACCACTTACCAAACCTATTGCTTTTGGCTCCATGCTGTAGCAGTCTTCCAGACCAAATCTCCAACTTGAAACCATTTTTCAACTCCAACTCGAAACCATTTTTTCCCTCACCTTTTTGTTGTAAGCACCGGCAACCTGAGTTAAGTTCATGCACCTCCCAAGATTGTCCTTAATCTTTCTTCCTGATGAGCTTAATCTAAGTCTTATTACTATATTCAACCTAACTAATTTGGCCTGAGCATAGTACAGAGAGTTGAGCAACTTGATATTGTATAATTCAGCAAATTTTCACACTTCTTTTTAACACAAAAGATATTTCTTGAGGAATGCTGACCATGAATTCAATCACCTCTTTGAGTGTCATTCTTCGAAGGCCTTCAATCAACTTTGTAAAGTAATCTAATAACAAAGCTTTGTCCCTTCAAAAAAAAGGCGGGTAAATTTGGCCAATAAAATCTGATCCCCATCTTCAAAACGGTCACGACTTGAATGATAGGATGCATCATTGCAATAGGCACGCACTGAAATAGCTTGGGAATCTTTACAACCTTTTTCGTATCGGAAATAATTGGCAATCATAACTTCATGGTTTGATCATCACTCAAACATTTAAGCCACAAATCTTTTGCAGTTCAACAATAAAGCTCGTCATTGATCAAAGCATACTTAAATGCAATTTACCGAACACTTTTATCAGCTCTAGCACTTGGATCACGTAAAACAGATTCGCAAGCAACGAACATGGTTTTTCATTTCTAAAAGAACAATAAATACAGTTTCGGCGCACAACCAAACTAAGCAAAGCACACTATAAAACAATGTGCTTACACGTAGTGACCTACCAAGTAACAACACAATACATTCACAGGTCAATCACACAAATATCATGTGTCCACCTACTTCCTCAAGGTTGATTAAATCCAAAAACTAAACTAAACCTATATAAAAACACATAATCAATAAAAAGTTAAATCAAAGTTATTGGTGGTACAATATTATAAGACTACAGAACACTAATAAAATATTCAAAAAATGGATAATGGGTATCTCATTTGCTAATTTCTGGACAGGCTAATCAGCTAGATATCACCATTTGGTCACACGCCCGAAGGGCCTAGTGCGCATAGTATCTTACATCTACATCTGGGTCCTCACTGAGCTCAACTAGGCATGGTTTCACCGTCTTCTCCACAACCTGCAAATACACATTCAATGGGGTAGGTAGGCTAAAAGCCAAATATCGATAAAATAGGATCACAACAACAGAGTTTCTTACAGATTGATCAAGGATTGGTACAAGTGATTGCAGGACTTTAGCAACATTGAATTTCATGTTCGGAACCCTAGCAATTAAAGATGATATCAGTGAAACTTGCAGAGAGTATGCCTCACATGTGTTATTTTGGACTCACCTATCCTTTGAAGAAGCAATGACAACAGGGAGCAACTGTTGGCATGTGATATCAGGACCCATGACAGGAGCTAGCAAAGAAATAGCTTGCAAAGTAGTCATCCGATACAGATAATGTGGGTTGTTTATCTTCTCCAAAACCTAGAATACAGAAGAGATTAGACAATATAAAGCTATTCAATCTATCTGCTTTAATACAAAAAAAAAAAAAATGTTGGTGCTGTATCCTCCTATTTGGGGGTATACAATATCCAATCTGATGTCATGACGACTTGGTCTATGCATTGTATCAGCATAGACTATGAAACTGAGTCATTCAGTGAAACATTATCACGTCCAATGGGCAGACCACAGCTCACCCAAGGCACCAGGTGCCAAATAACCATCTAGTGCCACCCATCTGAGCGACCAACATAGGTGCTAGACAAGACAATACACGATAGGTGCCACCCATCTAGTGTGTGCATAGCACTTCTGTAACACTTCTTTCCTAGATTTCTTTGTGAGCACACAAAAGAATGTGAAGGGGCACAAAGGAGAGTCCTTTGTCACCCTCACATAAGAGATGATGTGCACGGGTTTTGCGCACATAAGCCTCTATGTCTTTGCTCAAGTTAAGGTTTTAAGCTTAAGAATAAAATAAGCAATTCATCATACTAAATGCTATTACATTTTAACAGTACTAAGGCTAACCTGAGGAATTATATGTTGCATCGCCCATTCAGGGCCAAATTCCTCTGCCAAACGCTTTAAATTGTTGGCAGCAGCATCTCTGATTGAGAAAACCTGAAGCGAAATGTTTAGTATTTTGAGTCACTATTACATTACATAGAATCAATCAATAATCAACTTATATAGAATAAAAAGAATGGTTTCTGCGTTGATGAAACTTGTAAAATAATGGTTGGTGAAATTACTTATGCACCTTATCTTCCAACCACTGCATGCAAAGTGCCCCAAACTCGTCATCAAAAAACCAACACCTAACTGACTGGCCAACAAAGGTATGTACTCAATTATGGCAAGCCGAACTCTCCAGTGCCTATCTTCAGCGAGCTCCACAATGGCTGGGAGAAGTGATTGCGACAGCAAGTCAATTCCAGTAACCTGTAAAAAAAATACAGCTGAGAACTTACAAGTGCATCATTGAATGAAATGAATGATGCCAGGAAGCAGCTTGAGCACAAGTTAAAAATCCTATTCTTGTCCAGTTAAACCAGGTGAACCTTACTGGTTTCTTAGTTAAAACTATTGGCTACAGTGCCAGCTGCATGTATAGTCCCAAATGAGAAATCTAGTTTTTCCAATTTTTTCACTGTTTCGCACAGGGTGAACAGTAACCAAGAAAAATATAATGGTGCTCAAAAGTCAAGGCTCAATTTAAAAGCATGGGATATTCAACACAAACATTGGGATTTTATTAACAACAGATTTATAACAAATAGAAGATAGAAATAGTGTAAGGAATTATACGTCGGTCCAAACTTGAGCTCATATAATATACATGTCAAAATAGAAAAAGATATGGCGGCCAATTGACAAATCAAAGGGCTAGAGGTGTTATGAACACTAGCTTACACAACAGCTAACCAACATAGGATAGCCAAATGACAGTGCTTGAAGTGGATAAAGGTATTAGAAGAGAATATATAATAGGAATATAGGATGATAGAACATCTGGGTTGAGAATAGACTAATTCCTGGTTTTCCACGATTGGTAATAACTGATCTACTGCTATCCTTTTGGTAGGAACAACCAAAGTTCGGCTAGGCGGCGAGTAGGCGGCGACTACGCGCGCCTAGTTGCTGGGCGAAGCCCGTCGCCCAGCGACTAGGGGCCTAGTCGCGCATCGCGGGCGCTAGGAGGCACAGCGGCGCGGCGAGGCGGGCGCAGACCCGCACGTAGGCGCCGCGAGATGCGGGCGACCACGAGGCGGCCAATTTGGCGCGCCAAATTGGAGCGCGGGCGGAGTCCGCGGCCAGACTGCGCACGGCCACGAGACCCAGGCGCGGGAGGATTAGAAGGGAGCGCGGCGCCAATCGCTCTTCCCCGCGCCAATTTTGGTCGTCCCCGCCGCCGGTCCTTCTCGCCGGACGACCTCCACCCCGCCGGTCCTACTCCTCCTGCCGGTCTTGCCCCTCCTCTGCTCCTCCCCTGCTCCGCCCCTGCTTGTCCAAGCTCCTCCCCTGCTCATCCACGACTTGCGCGCCGCCAGTCTTGCTCCTCCCCTGCTATATTGCCAAAACGCCTAGGAAAACGCCTAGGACCGAGTACTCCCGACTAGGCGCTAGGCAATGGGTCAGCGCCTAGATTCCGCCTAGCGCCTAGCTGAACTTTGGGAACAACACCACTAGATACCAAAGAAATAGTCTGCAATTTTAAGGTACTATTCTAAAAAACAGAATATAAGTAAAGAGGTAAAAGTTACAAATTAAAAAATTATTATTATTACCTTCCAACTAAATGGTGCACAAGTGAAATTGGTGGACAGGTAGTCTCTAAAGTACACAACCAATTACCAACAAAATTTCAAGTGCTACTACTTGTGGACGAAGCAGGAAAATCTGCGTTTATAGCTTAAACTACATAGCTTGGCAGGGTAGCCAGGCACTGACCTGGTTAACTTGATCAAGTTTGCTTATAATGTTGAGTCGAACATCAGGGAACTCATCCTTCAGCAAAGAAAGAAAGATGGGAAGAAGTTGTTCAATAGTGGCATCCTACAAAAGGGCAAAACTGGAACAGTCAATGCAATTAAATCACCATTTAACAGTTGAAAAGTACCAATAGTGATTAGCAGTAATGTTGCATGTTAACAAAGACCAACAAATATTTAACAGTACTATCAGAAATCCTCATGACAGGATTTATCTAATATTCAAATTCAAATTATTAGCACAGAAGGATGTGGAAATGAAAAAAGGAAAACCAACACAAAAAAATTCACAAAAGCATAAACTTCTAGAAAAATTAAACATATGCCTATCTCAATGAAGTGAACTGATAGGTTACGCATACATGTGAATCAGATGTAGAAGAATAAGAAATTCCAAATAACCTATCATACATGTGAATCAGATGAAGAATAAGAAATTCCAAATAACCTATCTATAATTCAGTAAGAATTCAAGATTAGTAACACAGATCATTATACAGCTGGGGGTACATATCTTGTTATTTCCTTCCAGAAAAGGATATAAACTAATTTAAAGCTATCAACAGAACAGATGAGAGCCTATACTACTGATAATTGAAGTGTAATTTTCCATCAAACTGATACATTTCATTCACTGATAGAGCTCACACCTTTCCCAATACAGGAGCCATTCCCATAATAACTGATGCCAAAGCTGAACGAACATGCTGAGATGAATCTGATGATAATTCCTACGGGTACAACAGGCACAAGTTAACCAACTAAATATTGGTGAGCTCAACTAGTATTTGTGCAACGCTCAAACACACCTTGACACAAGGAAGAATATGTTCGATTGCAATTTGTGGATTTAGTATTTTGCAGAATTTTGTAACTTTTCCAGCAGCTGCAATCCGCACTTCAGCCTCATTGTCACGGAGGAGGCGAACATATGCTGACACCAGATCATCCCTGTTATAAAAGACAATGATGGTCTCAATACTAAATGAGTCATGGTATTACATTGATTAATCTTTCCATGTATAAGGCAATAAACAATTTATGTCAAAGCACCATTTTTAACACAAAGAAAAGATAAAACACCTTGTGGGCTCAGTACCAACAGCTTCACATAGCTCGTACAGTTGATTTGCCACCATATAGCGCACACGCCAAGATTTATCCTGACAGATAATAAGAAAGTATAAGCAAGTGAAACTATGTATGGTAGTGTGCTGAAACTTAATCGTATCAAATTATCATCTAGTGACAGACCTTAGGGTAATCTTATACTCTAGTAATTTTACGAGAATTAGTATTGACAATTTTATCTTTTCTCTCGACATTTATGAAACCACCAAAAGTATGTAAGATATACCTGAGAGAAATTTACAATAACTGGGAGAATATGTGCTGCACAATCTTGGGGCTCCAACAACTTCCCAAGAGCAGCACAACCCTCAACTGCTAATAGTCGCACTGAATCTTGGTCTGAGTTAATAAGACAAACAGTTTCTTCTTAGCTGATGTAACATATGGTTTGATTGTGAAATAATTTCAGATAACAGACCCTTCTAACATTCAAGGATATTAAGACTTATCCTCAAGAAAATAAACAAAATGGTTTGATACAGAGTTTCAATATAAAGCAGAGCTTAGCTCAAATATTTTTCATGCCTCAAGGATTGATGATTATAATTAAACATCATGACTCCTTACAAGTCTGTAATAGTAGGTTCAAGTGAAAAGGCACAAAATAGGCATACACAACAACATATTATACTTAAATCATCAATTCTGAAAGAAGGATTATGCATGTGTGGTGGCTCAGATGGCCAATGGTGGATTAGGCCTCAATGTAGACCAGGTGGTCCACAGGAGAAAGCAGCAGCAGTTGTCCCTGCTTGGGGTGCATTCTAGGAGGTATCCTAAGGCACAACGTAAGGTACCATTGAAAAAACATAATACCAACTAGCACTGAAAGGTCACTAAAACTGTAAAATAGCGCTGAAAGAACCCATCAACGTAAGATAACATTGAAAAAACATAATACCAACTAGAAGTAGCACTCTGTTACATTTTCCATCCAGCTCCCTTAACAAGGGCCAAAATACACCTACCCATTACCAACCTGCCCACACAGAAATGGCTGGTGACCAGCCCACTTCACCAATCACCATCCTCCTATTGTTCTTCTCCCCTTCAACGCCGCCACCAAAGAGCACTGCTATGGCCACCTCTCCATAGCCAACACCAGAGAGCAAGACTATGGACGCCTCCACGACCTTGCACCACTGGTCAGACTGCATGTGCAGCAGCCGCAGCTGTCTCATCTCCCTGCCTGCAGCCTCAGAGGCCCACGCTGTTCACCGGCTGTTGCAGTTCCACCAGCGTCAGGCGGGGTAGGTGGCGTGGCCAGGGGGAGGGGGGAGGTGGCATGGCCACCAGCGGGATAGGAGGCGTCGACCGCTGGCATGGCAGGCAAGAGTGGCTGGGTCATGCCAGGGGAAGGGGGGAGAGGGAAGGTCGTGTCAATGCTGTCAAGTTGTCTATTCGATCCTAGTCGCCATGGGACCGATAGGAGACAAATTGTGATTAGTTGTCGACCAGGGCGACTAGTTGTCGGTGAAAAATATGATGGAATACTATACTCCCTCCATCCATCAGTCTCTGTCGTTGAAGCCTTGCGCCAAGAGACCAAGGAGCATCGATGGCCACGTTCTTTGGAATAAATCGCTGTAGTCCGATTAATGTGCACGGCCACGTGCGACCCTTTATTTCCTCCTCTATAGATCTCCATTTAACGCCGTTGCTCATGCAGAAACCCCCCGCAAGGTGATTACTGCGTGCATAAGAAACAGAGAAGCAAACGGTAGGCGACGTCCAAATAAATCTCTGATTAATGCACATGGCCGCACGCGTATCCGAGGAGGCTCGTGCACACAGACGACGGAGCTATTGGAAAAACCTTTTTTTGCTTAAACTACAGAGACTAATAGACGGAGGGAGTACTTAGTTAACATTTTGATCTTTCAATGGTATTTCCTGGTGATAGATTCATTCAGTGGTATTTTACAATTTTTGCGATCTTTCAGTGCTACAGAACCAATTTTCCAAATACAGTTAAGCTTACAAGTTACAAGGCAACAAAAATTAAACCCTCTATATTATGATGTCTATTGAGCTTGATGAGAATGGGAGGGCCATGAATAAGATAATAAGCACATAAGAACAACTTTGCATATCTAAGCAGGTTACAATAGCAATGGTATTTGTATTAAAAATCGATAATTGTAACAGCAATTGTGATAGCCAACAGGCAAAACAAAAAAAAGATATTTGACTGTGCATCAATCTAACGTACAGAAAAACAAATTGCTAAAGAATATTAAAGGTTGTACAATGGCACGAAACAGAATATGTTGAGCAATAAATGTCAATTAATTCTTGTGAAGTTAGTAAAACAAGAAAAGTACCTAAAGTCAAAATGCAGTTGCAAAGTACAAAAGTAATCCAATAGTACAATAAATTTTAATAATATGTTCAGAACAAGCTTAAATAATAAAACGGAGATGTATGAGCCGTGCGCATGGAACTAAAGCAAATCATCCACAAAAGAGATAACTTAATAAAGCAGTGGCAAAAATGTCTGTAGGATGTACCATCTTGAGTTAGATCATCAAATATTGACATGATTTCTGTCTTCAAATGACTTTGTTCAACTGTTGCAGCAAACTTTCCAAGATTGGATGCAGCAGCTCTCCGTACCATAGGCATGTCGTCTTGGCATAACTGGCCATAAATTGTCCTCAGTTCTGCCTTCAGTTGTTCAGGTGCACTAGGATAGGCAATATGAAGAAGGCCACATGACGAAACTCGAGCTGTGAACCACTCGCCTGCCGCCAACCTCTGAATCGATCAAGTATGTCCAGTTAATTGCTAAAAGATATAGAACAGTGTAGAACATAATTGCCCTTCCCACATACACAAGTGCTCTGTGTTCGTTATATAATTTTGAATAAAGTGCCCTCTTTTCATGTGCGGTAGACAATCATAGCTAATTTAACTAAATCCATAACACAAAACTTAAGAACAAAGAATAGTTTATTAAACATGTAGAAAACTAGTTCACTAGAAATCAAATATTACTTGTTCATTTACTAATGGAATACGCTAAATGATTATTGTAAACCATACTCCCAATACTATAAAACAATAAATAAAGATTGTTGATGGCATTTGACAAGGTAAATAGGTAGAATCATGATATTATGATGGGCATATGCAAATTATATTAAAAGCTAGTAAAATAGCAAACAAACAAATATATTTTCAAAATAAAAACACAATATTCTAGATAATCCTGTGGAACTTGTTCAAAGTAAAAACACAATAGTCTAGATGGTCGTGTTGAAGTGGACGAATTCCAATACATATTGTAAATTTGATAATGACTCCAGTAACTTGTTAAATGAGAATGTAGAATCATAAATTCATGAAGATATCCAATATGCTTCTGCATAGTGTTATAAAACCGGTAATGAGTATAGAATCACAGAAAGTTTGACAGCAGTAAAAGGAAAACAAGCTTATGTGTATTTCTAATAAGATAGATGCATTTATAACTACAGCTTTAACCTAAAGTGGTGTGAATACTTCTTTTTTCTGTCAGAGTGAATAACAAAAGATTGAAACCATGTCACAAAAAAAAAAATAGTCCTCATACCTTTACGACAGGGGTGAACCAGTCCACAATATCATTTTCCTTCATCTGTGCTCCTATCCGACAAAGCGATTCCACAGCCTTGTCTCTGACGCAGGTTTCCTCCACAGTACACAATGTTTCCAGTGGTGGAAGCAAAACATGTGCATGCTCTACACCTCCAACATAAGGAATAAAAACGCCCAACTCTTCCGCCATTGCAAGAAGCACCTCATCTTCATCGTCGTTGTTTTCACTAAGGAATGGAATCAGCTCTTTCCTTGTTCTTTCTTCGCCCAATGCCCGGGCAATTGTAGAAAGCTTTCTGATGGAGTTAAGGCGTAACTGAATATCTTCATTTTTCAGTTCATCAATCAGTACAGCAATCGGGTACAGAGGTTCATCAATCATAGCCATTGTTACGTTTGGCTACAACTTTTTTTCAGCTGAAAAATACACCGAAAGGAATAAAATAAGTTAGCGTTCTTAAAACTGAACACAAAATTATGAAAGCCAAAACGCATCAACCATTGGCTACAGGACACAAAATTTGGAAAGCAAATTTTTAACTCAGGGGCGAACCCAACAAAGGAACATGGGTGTGCACATGTGCACCCGATAATTTTTCCAAAAGGTTCGAAGTTAGGAGGCATCAAATAGCCAAATAGCTTTAGGTTAGGGTTTGGGTGCTTGTCTTCCCACAGCAGGAAAGCAAGAGAAGGGATGGGAATACCTGGCGGGTGCTCGTTGCCGGCGAAGAGACCGACGAAGACCTCGGCACCTGCGTAGGGCGGCGGCGGCGGCGGCGTGCCCACCAGTCGTCGGAGAGCGAGAGGGGGAGCGAGAACGAACAGGGGGTGAATGCGGCGAGGGATGCGAGAGTGAACGGGAGGAGAATGCCGCGGACGGCCGCCGGTTGTTCGGCCCGGGGAGAGAGCACACGGGCCTTCTCCTGGGCCGTTCTTTGCAATTTCTTTTGCTTTTCTCTCTCTCTCTCTCTCTCTCTTCTTTATTTGTGTTCGGCTCGATTTCGTATCTACTCCGTATATATATATACTTCACCATGGTCCAACAAGAATGACTAGTATATCATTAAATAAATAATTTGATTTGAAATAATATAAATAGTAATAGTGATGAAATTTATTAGTACATTGTAATAAAACGATGGAATTTTTATATAATTAAGATTTAAATTTTTATTAAAGAAAGAAACCTTTTTACTAGAATGTAGAACAATTTTATCTTTGTGATAATTCCCAAGTGAATGGGAAATTTTTTTGCTAAACATAGAACAGTGATTCCTATGAATCAATACAAATGTTATGCACAATAAAAGTAATAATATGAACTCATGTGAAGATATTTTAGGTGCTCCAACTAAGACGGCTCAAGAACACGGATATTTCAATATCTCATGAAAACATTGAGTTTTTCCATTACTCTCTTTACATAGTCTCTTTATATTTTGTGGTTATTTTCTAAGAAATTTTATGGTAGAGTAGGGTTAGATATATGGGCATACAAGCCTAGGCCTAGGCCTAGCATCAGAAGCCTAAGCACACAAACTCTTATTGAGGGAGTGTTTAGATTCAGAGTTACAAAGTTTTAGGGTATCACATGTGTCACATGGGGTGTTCAGATATTAATAAAAGAAAATTATAGGACTTGCTAGAAAACTGCGAGACAATTTTTTAAGCTTAATTAATTAGTCACTAACACATATTTACTGTAGCACCATATTATCAAATCATAGACTAATGAGGCTTAAAAGATTCGTCTCGTGAAATAATTGCAATATGTATAATTAGTTATTTTTTAGTCTATATTTAATACTCTATGAACATGTCCAAATATTCCATGTGATAGGCGAAAAGTTTTGAAAAGAAACTAATATTCTTTATGACTTCTTTTATTTCTATGGTCAGATTTGTTTTCTCCCAAAAACTTTACACCTATTACATTAATAAATGTTTGACACATATATTGAGACTAAATACATAAAAAACCTAATTATATAGATTGTAACTATTTTACAAAACAAAATTTTTAAATCTAATTAGTATAGACAATGTGGTGCTAATAAAGCGGGGGAAACCTATTACTCTAAAAAAAAATTAGTATAGACAATGTGGTGCTGATCCAAATAACCGTCAACCCCATAAAACAAGTTCTGGTTCGGTTGGGGCGCCGGTGCCCAACATAGACTCGTCCCCCCTCGAATCACGTCGTTCGAGCGTCGGCCTGCTTTGCACGAGCGGCCATGCCAGGCTGAAGCGCCTCCGCCGCATCCTCGACCGTGGCGCCCCTTCCACGTGTGCTATGCTGCCGCCTCCTCGCAACTCATCTCGATCCAAATCTTGAGCGCGTGTTTGGAGAGCGAGAGAGGGTAGGGCTCGATCGCAGCCTCGCCGGCGATGGCGGGCGGCGACCATAGCCCCAGGAGGGATCAGCCGAGCGCGTCGGAGGCCGGCGCCTGTGACCAGAAGGGGACGGAGGAGAGCGCGTCGTCGGCGACGGCGGCGGAGATCCTCGGGACGAAGGAGAAGAACGAGGAGGCGCTGGATCTCATCCGGGCGGGGAAGCGCACGGCGGAGGAGGCCGGTGCCTGCGACCTGAACGGGGAGGAGGGGAGCGCGTTGGCGGCGACGGCGGAGATCATCAGGACGAAGAAGAAGGAGGTGCTGGATCTCCTGCGGGCGAGGAAGCGCATGTACTACGAGGAGGCCAAGCCGGCCGGGACGGCCGGCGAGACCGAGGAGAAGAACGGGGCTCCGGAGAAGAAGAAGAGGAAGAAGGTGGTCAAGTTTATGTTTCCCCAGGCAGCCATCGACTTACTCTTCTTGATGGTAAAGAGGCCCATCGATGTTGTTCCTGACGATGCGTTGGCCAAATATTCCCAGAGGTTTCGCGATATTTATGACATTAATATGTCTATTTCGAAAAAGACCTTGGAGTATGAGCAGGCCATCATCGACCAGTACTTGCAACTGGGCTATGCCGTGGACGAAAAGGAGGTCACCGACGACGAGGACGAGACGGTGGAGAGGGAGAGCTAGTGCAGAAGCAAGAAGGGATTGATGATTTATTTATTGTTATGTCACAAAAGCACACACATTTAATTCCTTGTTTTGTCAGTTGCACTTCAAGTCCTCAACCATTGCTGTTGCAGCCAGCTCCTGTGTGATTTCCATCGTGCGGGATTCGTCCTACTCGACTGGAGCTTGTGGATTTGTAGCTTCAATTGATCAGGTACTGGGCCAGTGGGGAATAGTAGTACTACATAGTTATCCGAATTCATTGCCAGTTCATTATATAATAATATAGAGAGATTTTTTTTATATGGTGTCTAATTCTCCCATGCTTCTAGCTAGTGCACTACTGCTTTGGGCTGTTGATGCGTTTCTGAAAAGGCTGTGGGATAGATCCTTATATGTAGTTAAAGAGAAGAGGAACTGATAAAAAAGATATCCCTGTAAATACGACACAGCTCAACTGTTAAAACTATCTCCAACAACGAAGATCTAGAGCGACACTCCTCCAACAGCCAACCTAACATAGGGCACCAAAAAGGAGAGGTTGAACTTCTTCCTCCATCTGCCCGACTCGAGCAGCCTCGCGTCGCTGCTTCCATCGGCGCCAGCCCCTGACCTTGCACACCTCCACCCCCGACCCGATGGTGCGGCCTCCCCTCCATAGCGTGACCTCCCCTCCCCTTCATGGTGTGGTAGCCCCGACCGGCCGTCCCGTTTCGTCTCCATGGGTCCCCCTCGCCGTCCCGTCAAACTCTGTTACCCAACCTTGTGCGCCTCCATCCGGCTCCGGTCACCCCTTGCTCGTGGTGGCGGGCCTGGCGTGGTGGGGAGGAGACGCAAAGAGACACAGAGAGGGGACGCAAGTTTTGGTATCGCGTCGCAGGTGAAGCCAATGCCTCCTGTGTTTGCCTATTCCGTTAGTGGGTGGTTTTTGCCCCTAGAACACTGTGCACTACATATTTTGGGTGATGAGCCATGGTTTGCCAATGCTGTTGGAGACATAAGTGTCCTAAAAGGATGGCTTAGTTCTAGCTTAGTGCTTTGTCTCAACTAAGAAGCATGGACAAGATTCACAGTTGGTAACTAACCATGTGCGGATGCTATGTCAAGTTATTTAGGTTGTCGGTTGCCACACTAAATACGAAATTCCTGCTACAGATTCTTGTATATGCTGAAACTTTGTTCCTGTCATAATGCAGCTGATAGAATTTTGAATCTTGAAAGAACTACTAAAAGGATGTGCTATTGCCACACACATGCATTTTGTTAGGTTAAAAAAACATAGCTAAAGTTAGTAAATCTAAGATTCACCATGAACACACATCTCTTGCTCCATAATCTCATCTTTAGTTGTCTTGTAAATATGATCCATGTTTTTTATGGCTTGAACCTACATGATCATTGTCATTTTTGACAATAACTTGATAACATCCCTTGAGGACTTTCTCATTTTCTGAGCTAGAATAATTCTGGTCATGAATATTTCTTAATCTCAATTTTGGTCTTTGGTTGGCACTCTTGTTTTTACCTAGGCACAGATGTAATCCTTTTCGAGGTCCTCTAGAGTGTAAGGGTATGTGTTTTGTCCATGTTTTAAGGCCTTGATGGGTATCTTTGTATTTGCTTTTCATGGTTAACATAATGATGGGCAACTCTACATATGTGGTATTTTAGACTTCTATCAACAAAACTTTGCTTAATCCTCATTTTCAAAATTAGCATCTATTATTGAACAAAAAGTTGTCAGGATTCATGAGCAGGCTTAGCTCTAGAAAACTGGGAAAATATCTAGAAAAAATCTAGGAAAAAAAAAAAAAAACGCTCTAGTTGATGTATAGACATGTTTTCAAAACTTTGCATGGCAATATATGAGATGCAACTAGCATGAATATGACATAAATTAATGTTGAATGCATTATGTGCTGATGATTGTGTATTTTGCTTCAATTTTTTTCTAAACTTGTTTACACATCGATTAGAATGTTTTGAAAATTTTCTATATATCTTTTAAATTTACCTGTATCTAAACCTATTTTTTAAGTAACTAGAGACATTTTCATTAGCTCTAAATATTTTGTTTGGATGATTGTCGCATCCCTATATATTTATTTTTTGAATTTTTAAAAGTCCAAATACATTTTATACGTTTTAAAATTCTCATCAAGTATTTATTGATTTTTCAACTAAAAAGGAACAAAATCATGTCGGTGAGATAATTTGGACGGTTTTAAGAGTTGGTGGGGTAAAGTGTTTGGTTTTAGAGTTATGAGATTAGAAAAAAAAATCAAACTATAGTTTAGTGAGGTAGAAGTAGAATAGATTTTTTATACCGGTATATAAATCTTTGGCCAGAGCCCATGAGTTGCACGCCAAGGCCCAATGCAAACTGTGAGAAGAAGAAGCAAAATGGGCCATGTGAAACAACAGTGCAAACCGTAGGATAGCACAAAATGGCATAAAAAACGGCCCTAGGTTGAGGCAAGCGCTCAAAAAAAAAAAATCTATGTAGCTCAGCGACTTTTTTTTTCACGACGGTAGCTTAGTTACTTGGGCGTCTCTGCTTAATTGAATCCAGGCTTAGCTAGCATCCTAAACCTTCCATTACCGGATTACACCCCTCACCAATTATTGGATCTACCATCTGACCTCTGCAATTCTGAATCCATGGGGTGTGGAAACATTTGGTCTGCCTGCTCCGACATGACCTTCCCCTTCCCATTGTGCTTGAACCTATACGCCTATACACTGCTAGGACCGCTGGTGGCCCATGTATATGTAGCATTGATTTGGCAGTTGTATCTGCTGCATGCATGTACTCGGTACTCCATATTTCCTCATGATTGTGCGGTCCAGATGTCTTCAGTTTCAACGAGATATGAACCACGGTAAGACTAAAGGATTGAGTACTTCTACGCGGCTGATGGTTTGGTTCTCCTGGTTGAGGGATGCCCTCACAACGCGAATCTAACCTTGAAGCTGTAAATTAAAGTTTGTTTGATTCACCTTGACTCCTATATATATAGGAGTATACGTGTAAATATATAGACTTTACAGTTTACCTTGGCATTTGGGATAGCTTCATGTTAAAATTAATCGGAGCTAGCGCGTGCTGTGCAGATGAATTTTCATATAAAAAACCCGTTACTAGGTATGGTTGGCAGTAGGGTTGGCCGACGTGACCAAAGCGCAGCAGGTTAATGAAGAGAGAACGGTCCAAGAAACGTGTCCACAGTGACGCCCACGGCCCACTCCCCCAGACAACGAGGATGGATCGGAGGAGCCGGCGTGGACCATGGGCGACCACGCGACCCAGAATCAGATTCAGAATCGCACACACACGAACAGAACAGAGGGAGTCGACCAGGGACCGAAAAAGTCCACACGACCGAATGAAAAAGATCGCCGTGTTCTGTGGAGGAGACGACGGGACAGAAACGACGTTGGGTCCTCACAAGTCACACCGTACCAGTACTCACAAATCTTGCACCGCCGGCCGGCCGGCCACACTGGCGCTCTGTAGCAACTGACAGCGTGCATGTAATGTAACAACAGGCCACGTTCCCGTGTCGAGCAGCAGTGACGCCAGCAGGCCAGTGCACTACTAGCTCGCTGCTCGTATATGGACTGCTGCATTGCCAGCGGCAGTAGGTAGTATGTAGGCCAAGAACACTGGCAACGGCAGACGCGAGATTCCTGTCGATCACACTGATGATCGGGTGCGGTATGCGAGTAATAGTGTGGACTAATAGAAGGCCCCGAAAGGTGGTAACAATTGGTGATGACTGGAAATCGTGGCTGATTGACGACCGACAATGGCATGTGTCCAGGGCGCTCGCTCCTTATCTGGAGGGTTGTATATAAGTGCGGACACCTTTTCTTGTTCTTTTTTTTTTTTTTTTTTGCTATCGTGCACCAGAGGTACAATACGATAAATACTGACAAGTCATATGCAGCTTTCATAACTCGCGAATTAATTATGTGCATTCGATAGAATGTCATAGCTTCCGGATCCATGTTGACTTGGTCCAGATAGTCTAATCCCCAATTCATCCCTCCTAATAGAATGTCGTAGCTTCTAAATCTCAGACTAGCCTAATCCAACCCAACCCTCTTCCCTAGCACGCGCGCGGAGCGATAGCTACACCCACGCCCCTACCCTCCGCTTGTCCTGTTCTTCCTCCTCTTCTCTGCGACACCATACCCTTCCCCCACCCACCTCTAATCACCGTTTAGGCAATCGGCGACCTCGATCGCCGCTCTCACCGGACAAGCTCATCCACCCTAACTTCGCTAGAGCTCACCCCGCCATCTACATACCTCGGTCATATAAAACTGATCATCAGCCGAATAATCCTCCACCACCACCATCGTGTCGCGCCCGCCGCCACCGGCCGGCTGGCTAGCCATCGACCGACTCTGTCATGGATCAATCATGGCATCTCTGATCTGTGACGTGGTGGCCTGGTCTGCCGCCTCTCCTGTGGGCGTCGGCCGTGGTTTGGCTTGAGCCATTCATCGTCATCCTCTCCCCTCCCGCCGTCCGGCCGGCCGTCCCGACTGCTCAAGTGCATGCTGAGCGCCCGAGGGCCTGTTTCGATTCGAGGCGCGACGCGAGCACGCACGGCAAGCACACACGCGACGAGAATTCAACTAGTCGATCTCGATCGGCTTGCATTATTTGGGCGACGACGACTCGACCGTCCCATGCATGTCCGTGCAAATTAAACCTCGAACGGATGCAACGCAACGCGCCTGTCCTGTCCTGTGGTCGCCGTCCTTTCCTCGACCGCGACCTAAGTGCGTGAAGCTGACGACTCACCAAGAAACTGGCTACGTGCCGTGCCGGGAGCCCGCCAGGAGTGGGATCGGATCGGACGGCGCGAGCGTTTCCGTTTGCAATTGCATGCGCGTATGCGTACATGCTTCGACGACGACCGGGCCATCGATCTCGCTCGCCCTGTCGCGCCGCGCGCGTCCGCCACGCAATCGGCGTCGTGGAGTGCGTCCGATGCATCGGTCCATCCGTGCCCGTGCATGAATTGAAGGGCGCATGCCATCGGTGATCAGCTCCGTCGTCGTCTCTGCATGCAGCTGCAGGTGTATGTATGTATATATCATCAGTGATATACGATGCTACTCCGTCCTAGCTAGTGTCTGTCCTACGACGTACTAGTTTTTCATCGTGACCTTGCTGCCACGCCACAGCCGCCAGAGCTGCCAGCTGCAGCCTGCTTGTCAGTCCAGATGTCGATCCATCGACCGGCCTACGTGCAATAAAATGGTCAAAAATTAAACATTTTTATTTATTTATTATTTATTACTAGTAGTGGTACTACCTCTATCCAAAAATGATGCGATTTTGATTAAAAAATGATGCGCAATTCTAGATTTATGATGAAGAGCTCCAGACCACAATTATATACCGAGTGATGACAAATTCAACCTAGGTCAAGATCACGACTCAACAAGGGGCAGGAAAAATGTGGCACCCAAGAGGCTAGGCGCTAGCTAGCTCCGGGACCCTCCTTTCCTTTTTTTCTGATGTGTAGAAGATGCTATAATTAGAGGTTGTGTCAGTAGCAACAGTACTACTACTGTTATTGCGAGAGTACTACGGGTGTTTGGTGCTGACTGCTGACCCATGCCATGCCATGCCATGCACGCACGAGAAAGCCCACTCCGGAGTTAATACCCTCTCCTAGCTGCTGCTTAAAAGTCAGTAAAACCACTAGCTTTATTGCCCTGTCTGTCCCTAGCTAAAACCTGCCCCGCACTGCCCCTCCCTCTAGGACACTACTAGTACTACTGCTTTTGGAGAGAGGAACTTTGCAGTGGAGATCCATCCAACTCGGCACAGGAGTACTACTACCACCGGCAAAACCAAAACTGCTCACCAGCACCAAACTGCACTTGGCGATTGAGTGCTCAGCACGGGATGATGCCACAGCCTTCTAATTGCGCCCCGGCAACATACATATAATCCCGGGATTGTTACCCTGGGTAAAATACCCGATACCCATTACCCGCACCTAAATTACCCAAAACTAGACCCAAATTACCCGAACCCGAGGTACCCGATCCTAAGTTCGGATACTAATTTTGATTACCCGATATTAGTTCAGGTAATTCGGATAATATCCCTCGGTACCTGAATTACCCAAACTACCCAAATATATGTCTGTTTCTTTGTGCTTGTGATGTATTTTCTGTTGAACACTTAAACCTATCACTTTACTTGTATATAGTTCTCTCTATTTGAACAAGAAATTGTAGTATATCATTCTCTACAAATTATTGTTTAAATTTAATACAAATTGCTACTAAAATTATGTATAAATTACTACTGAAGTTTTCTGTAGATTGTCGTTTTTTACAAAGTTCGGGTATTTCGGGAATACCCGAACCCGAACCCGAATTATCGGATACCCGAAATTTCGGGTAGTGTTTTTTGGGATGAATTTCGGGTACCAATTTTCATTACCCGAATTACCCAACCCGAAAAATTCGGATAACCCGAACGCCCAGGGTTATTTGGGGTTGGGGGTGGGGGGTATGTATTGATGGACTTGAAGAAGTAAAGCTTGCGTTGAGGAAGCTGGCAACAACCATTAGATCGGCCGGGGATCGGACTTGTTCAAAGTCGGAACAGTGACACTTTTTTCCCGCTACTGTATCCTTCCGATCGAGTTCATAGACTTCACTTCCCTGACGTAGATGGGTCTCAGCATGTATCTCATCCTTTTGACTCCGATCCCTGCAAGGAACGCTAGCTGGCCATATATACATCATTTTTCATGCACTTAAGAAAACTACTACAAATATATAAAGATGGGAACAATTTATTCGGCAAATTCTGCTTGGTGCTTGAAACTGAGACTGGGAGCTATGATAGCAGCAGTAGTGAGTGCAATGCAAGTAGCAGTACTCCCTCCGTCCCACGGAGACTCGCCGTTTTAAACTTTTTTGAACTTCATGTTTGACCATCCGTCTTATTTAAAATATTTATGCAAATAATAAAATAAATCAATCAATATTCAAGTATCTTTGTTGATAAAAGAAGTCATAATAAAATAAATTATATTTATATAAAAAATTTGAATAAGGCGAATGATCGAAACAAGATGGCAAGACGGTCAGGGGTGACAAACTCAATGGGAAGGAGGGAGTACGCCGGTACCAGCTACTCGTACTAGGTACCATGACTGAATGATTGGGTGTGCCAGTAATTACTGCTGCGATTTAACGATTTTTACGCGACGGGTCGTCCTGACAGCAGTCGAGGACAGCCAACCACCACCCTAACCTGCCCCTGCCCACACGCACTTTTCCAATGATGCGCGTACGGAGGCAGATCGATCAAGCAGGCAGCGTTTCTGTAGCGGAAGGTTCCATCCATGCAAGGAACTCTCACTGACACACGTATCTGTGTGGAGCCCGTTACTGTAAATTAAAAGTACTACTACCTGCTGTGCTGTACCACCCGGCCGATCATTGATGAATTGGGCGTGGACAAGACAAGGGCAGCGATGATTGACTGAGGAGCGAGCCCGCCCGCCATTGATCCCTGCTCCGCCTTTTTACGGAGCTTCTGTTGCCAACTCGCCATGGATCATGGATGGATGATTGGCGGATTGATTGGTTGCCCTCGTGGTCTGGCTGTGGATGATGCATGGATTGGATGCCGCAGTTATTGCCCGGCCGCCAACAGCTCCGTCGTCGTCTCCGCGCGCCTGCTCCGGCTCGGCAGTGTCAGTGCGTGCGTCTGCAATGGCGTACGTGGCGTACGTCGTCCCCATGGACATTGGTGAAGGAAGGCCCCCGTCAGTGAGGGTGCGGCGCCAGTGCAGTGTAACATGTGTGTACTGACAGGAGTTGTGGATCAACAGTAGAGTCTTCCCCAGCTTAACTGCTCCCTTCACCATAACAACACATTAACATCATCTTCTCTTCTGCTCGCTCAACCTCAACTGCTTCCTTTGCCATCACACCTTCTCCCGCAGTGCACGCCATTACTTTTCAGCAAAGGTTTCAGACGTTTGCACGAATGTACTACTAGAAATACAATAATGCAAGCAGCTGGGGATTGGGTTTAAGCTCAGCGGGATTGCCACACTACAATCTCGCATGCCAATTGCAATGATGCATTCACCACCACCACACGCGGTTAGTTTAGACAGACAGCTAACCACAGACAGCCACTAGTAGTTAGCGATGAGAGCGTACGTGGGGGCAGACTATTAGACCGACCGACCAGCCGGGCGATCGATGATGCATCAAGCATCATGGATCCTCCTCAGCTGATGAGATGAGAGGGCTGGTTGGCTCCGTGCTCCTCCGATCCATGGCCGCCATAAATGAGGTCGCCAAGCGCGTAGGTGGGGGAGTTTATTACCGGCGTACTGGCAGCAGCGAGGGTGGTTACGCCAGTGCCGCCACCCACCACAGACTTCACCGACAGCGAGCACCCCACAAGTGAGTGACAAGCCGGGGCAGGGCCCCAACAACAACCTCCCTCTCACGCGTCGTCCTTCTGCTCTGCTGCTGCTACTACGATTCTTCTCTCCCTATTCCTCTACTCAGTCCGTTTGTCACTCGGGAACTGTAAATGTGAGGAGGACATAATTTTTCAACAACAAAGACACCGAGACGAAGAGAGTACTAGCTATTTATCCATCTCTGTCAGTCTCGTGTCATCACCTGTTTAGGTTTACATTGCATGCTTCTGATTGAGTTCTGACCTCCTGTATATTACTGCTACGATCGACCCCACCGACGGCAGCCGCCATGCATGGATTACACGCTCCAGCCTCCAGGTCCTCTAGTAATCGTAATTCCGCGCGTGCTGGAGGGTGGTCACTGCTCACGGCAACTTATAACACTGACACAAGTGTGTGTTCCTGTAATGTACTAGCTCTGAAACCTGAATGTCCCTGGCAGTGGCAGAGTACGACATCTTCACACCGTATAGCATAGCATGCAGCAGCAGCATTGCAGGCCCCGCGCAGTGTGTTCAAGTGGAACGCAGGCCAAAGTACCCCACAGTTGTACCGACCCATGAATATTTACTACTACTACACGCACACGCACACGCACTCACGCACACGCATGCACAACACAGCTGGGGCCGTTTGTATGTGCATCATCGCTCTATCAAACCGCATTAACGCGGCCCAGCGGACGCAAGTACAGTGCGTCAGTGCCTTATATTCACCGGAACGGAAGGGAAGCGGGCCGGGGCGGGCGGGGCATCTACTACTACTACTACTACTCCACACACCCAGACCCACTCCTGATCCGGAGGAGGCACACTCATCACAGACTCACACACTGACTGACTGACTGCTGCTCAGTGAGTCAGTCAGTGTTCCCACCGCTCTGCAGCTGCCTCTGTCCTTCCTTCCTTCCTTCCCCTGGCAGAGAATCTGCAGTGCTTGCCGGCCGGCCGGCCCCGGCCCTGCACTGCACTGCACACAAGAAGAAGGGGGAGGAGGGATCAGAAGCATGGTGCAATCAAAGAAGAAGTTCCGCGGCGTCAGGCAGCGCCACTGGGGCTCCTGGGTCTCCGAGATCAGGCACCCGCTCCTGTAAGAACTCCACCCTCCTCCCCAGGCTCTCCTTCCTTCTCCCTCAGCACTCTACTAGCCTACTGCTGCTCTACATTTCGCCTAGACTAGACGTAGATGCCTGCTTGTTCTTTCTCTTTCGCCATATATGTGTTTTGACGGGTGCGTGAAAACGCACGCGCGCGCGCGTGCGTGTGCTTGACTTGAATGAATGCAGTAAGAGGAGGGTGTGGCTGGGCACCTTCGAGACGGCGGAGGAGGCGGCGCGGGCGTACGACGAGGCTGCCGTCCTCATGAGCGGCCGCAACGCCAAGACCAACTTCCCCGTCCCAAGGACGGCCACCGGGGAGCTGGCACCCATGCCGGCCACGCGTGGGGGCAGCGGCGGCGCCGGCTCGTCCTCCTCCGCGGCGCCCGGCGGCAACACCACCAGCAGCCTGTCGCAGATCCTCAGCGCCAAGCTCCGCAAGTGCTGCAAGACGCCGTCGCCGTCGCTCACCTGCCTCCGCCTCGACCCGGAGAAGTCCCACATTGGCGTCTGGCAGAAGCGCGCCGGCGCGCGCGCCGACTCCAGCTGGGTCATGACCGTCGAGCTCAACAAGCAGGACGCGCCAGCACCAGCGGCTGCGGCGTCCTCCTCCGGCGAGGAGCCGGCGCCCAGCGACGGCGGCGGCGCGGCCACGACGCCCACGTCCACGTCGTCCACGGTCACGACGTCTGGCTCGCCTCCACCTGATGCAATGATGGACGACGAGGAGAGGATCGCGCTGCAGATGATCGAGGAGCTGCTGGGCAGGAGCAGCCCGGTCTCGCACTCACATGGGATGCTCCAGGGTGCAGCAGCAGGCAGTCTCTTCATCTGATGACCAAAGGAAATTGCATGGTTCAACAAGCTAGTGCGTATATGATCATCAGGCCGGTCACTATCCCAGATCAGATCAAGTATTTGGTAGTAGAGTGTGGTTGGTGCAGCACAAGCAGTTAAGATTGCATCATATATATAGGTCTCTATATTACTACAACAAGCTTAGGAAATCATATATATAGTAAGATTAATCCTACTTTGTGAAGCTCTGTATTTATTAAAGGCTTACTTGTATGTATAAGGAGTCATGAAGATCCAGTCATGATAGTCACACTGTCACTGGTGAAACCCCTATGTTATGTATCAATAATATAATATCAGGCTATATATATCAATATCAGCGGTGTCACGTCGCCTTCTAATAGAAGGAAATAAGTGCCTTGTAATTGTGACCATTCTTCCGCTTTCATACTGATGATGAGGGTTCTCATCAAAAGAACATCTGGAATATGAGATGAAGTTGATATTTGTGATAAAAAAAAAAAAGACATTTATTGGCTAACAACACAATCATTCAAAGCGAAGAGCATCAGGCTACCTAGCAGTACCTACTTAGCAAAGTAACTTCCCAGGACTAAGAAAAACATGCATGATATTATGGTTCATATAGGAAAATACACTTATCTTTGAACATTTATTCCATGAACCTTTTCCTGCAAGATAGTCGTAACCAAAGAGAAACAAGCAAGACACAAACGTTTTCTGTATCATCACAGTTACATTAATCAAATCGATGCAACATGTTTACTGAGTGGAGGCATCAATGAGGAATTTTTTGGCAGTTCTGTTGCTCCAGTGAAGAAACAAACTAATAAAGATATCCATATTCCCAGGCGCTACACTGCAAATCACTTTTTTACATAAATATGTGATAAATGAGGTGATGAGAAAATCACCGGGGAATCATCAAATACTCCCTCCGTCTCTAAAAGGAGTGATTCCTAGAAATCATGTCAGTCAAAACTTTTTTAACTTTGACCAACTTTATTGAAAAGAGTAACAACATTTATGACATAAATTGAGCATATTACGTTTAAAAAAACATAAATTGAGCATATTATGAAAATATATGCTATAGTAAATTTAATCTAATGATACTAATTAAATCTTAATGCTTTTTGTCTAAAAATTCGGTTGAAGTTTAAAAAGTTTAACTTAGAAACTTAAAAAACACTTCTTTTTAGGGACAGAGGGAGTACTGCTCACGATTTGCATACAATTAATAATAAGCAGCCAAGTTAGCATACAACTAACATAAGCAATAATGACCAGCGGAACCATTGTCTGCAGGCAAAAAAATCCCTGATCTCGCAGGCTTGGGGGCTTAATTGATAATTAAATGCAATGTCTATACAATTAACAGAAAGCCATCATCAGCTTAACTGTGACAGCGCACCAGACTACATCTGATTTTTTCCATTGTTCATCCACAAAAGTAGCTATAGCTAGCGGATATCAGTTCGAGTAAGCTTCATTCAACTGTCATGTCCTTGAACTGTGACATTAATATCCAGCACTAGCAACAACCAAAAAAAAAAAAACTACAGCACTTCCCTTCGAAAAGAAAATTGAACACCACATCATGTGTAAAAGCTCACATGGTAGCTAGTAGAAAGCAAGAGTGAAGTGGATGACAAAAAATAATGGTCCCCATATTCTCTCTTCTTCTCCCCTATTTGATAAGACACAAATAGGAGCAATGAAGCACGAATCATCTCCACAGTTTGGTTCTATAGGTTGATAAAGCGTGCAGTCAATGCAGATGGGCCCAGTCGGTTAGTTGGCCAGTCATAAAGTACGATCGTGCCAGCCAAAAAAAAAAAGGGATCGGAAGAGCACAACAACAGGAGGATATTAGCTGCCATTGACACATACAGTAGACTGAGAGGTCTAGGATGTTGATGAAAACAACAGTCGATCACCATTTATAGAACACAAAGAGATAACATAGCATCTGATTAAGACAGTGTTAAGTTCAGTGATGGTTACCACCAAAAGCGATGGCTATGTAGCAAACTCCTTATTAAGTTTTGATGCTTAAAATAAGCATATCAGCTTAGACTTTTAGGTCATCCATGTATAATAGCATGAACATGTTTGTTAGCTCATTAGTTTGTGTCGTGTCACCATCTATCAAACCTATGACATATGTTCATGAAGTCCACACACCTGGAGAAAGGCTGGAAAATGAGAAATAAGACAGTAACAACTGCAGAACAAATTAAGCATATGATACACGCCTCATAATTCAGGGAACTGATCGAGACTACTGCTCTTAAATTTTGGAAAAGGTCATACCAGTTTTTGCCTAGATATACCTTTGTGGTGCGAAGGTAGCTCTGGTTAAGGGCCTCCCATGTTGCAAAAGCATGCATTGAATATGTCTAGTAGGATAGCTGTACTGGTCCCTCATCCCTAACTTCGTGCTTTGCTTCAATCCCGTTCAGATCATAATGATCTCATCTTAATTAGATTGCAAAGCATAATGGTATTATTGCCCGCCAGATCTACCAAAACCCTCTGAAGTGATGGTTGATGTACATGCCATTAAATGGATTAATGACATTGCCTCCCTAAAAATTAATGAAATGGTAAGATTAGTCATAATAATATACTCAAAACAATACACTCTTAGCTTGTAAAAATCAACAGATACCTGAAGTAATAAACAGTAGTATTCTAGAGGATGGATTGGAATACTAAACTCATATTTTCTCAACAATCTAATGAATGCAGTCTTACAAGCTTTTTTACAAGTCAAGATCCATGCCAAACAAATACGGTAAGGACAGTAGCACAATTAGTCATAACAGTAACATGTGGACCAGCTCAGCGAAAAGGTCGGAGTGCCCTGTACATGTGGCTCTTGATGTATAATAGTATCCAGATTATTAGATTTATCCACGCAATACTTCCTTTTAAAGATTAGTGTCAGATCTGACACAGCATTTCTGCAAGCAACTAGCTGTAGACCAGCCAACCACCCATTGCATAGCGTTGGAAAGTATGACTGCTAGTGTATGATCAGGTCGGCACTGCCCCTACAAGAAGGGATTCGTACTATGGCCAGCTGGTCCTAGCTTAGCTGTTGCATTTTGACACTACCACAGCAAGTCAAAATGATTAGCTATTGTGTCTCGAGAATAAAAATCTATACAATGCTTTCTCGCCATACACTGAAAATAAATCTATACAATGCATCGTAATATTAAATTAATTGTTTATAACAAGAAAAAAAAAGTTTAGTAAAGACAACATTTTTTTCTTTTAGCACACTAAAACTACATGGCATTCACTGATTTATGTCCTAGAAAAACAGTAAGGTGGTTGGGTTGAGCGGAGGGAAGGGAACCTGCTGCTCGCAGGGTCGAGTGCCACCCAAGTTGCCTGAACAGATAGGTCAGTTAAGTAAACTCATAATATTATAAGAACTAGATCATCTAACCCCATTAAAAGATAACATTGGATTTTCAGGGGAACTTTGGAATAAAAGATAAATAAAGAATTTAATTTGAAAAAAATTCTTTCTATTTCGGATTATTTCCTTTTTAGCGTGGTCTGTACTCCCTAATCAACTTTTAAGAATATTATCATCTAATAACTTAATGCATAATCATATCAACATTCACTAAGTACAAATATTAAATGACACAACGAAGGCTGCAATACTGCAAAAGTTTCAAAATTATATCAAGCCTGCACTGAGAATAAATTACTAAATTAGCATCCAAGCAACAAAAATAACTTGGTCGCTATGCGTTTGCTTTCCATAATGAATATAATACACATATTAACTATTTCCACCTTCACACAGAAAGAATCCCCAAGGACATCTTAATTCCGAACCAGCTCCAAGCCTTCAAGTTAAGAATTTATGGTCTACAAATATATGCTTTTCATACCACCCCCCCCCCCCCCCAAAAAAGAAGAGCCGACATTAGCAAATACAATAGAATTTTTAGTTGTATTGTCCTAGAGATACCCCAGTAGTATCCAGACCACAAAAAGTTTGACCAGGGATCTGAATAAGGAGACAGAAGCATATTATTGAACTATTGAATTTCTATAAAGGCAGAAAGCTAATTATTGCTGTTCCTCTCCAAATAATTAAACTTATAAGATTTAATAAATGGTGTAATTCCCATAAACTTTTAGGACAAAAGCCAAGAGAACAATGATAAACAAAATTAAGCATGCACGCAGAGGAAAAACATCATAAATGCAAAGAAGGGAAATAATTCTATCTTTCAAGAAGTAAACGGCAAGCACCTACGTTATAAGGATTTATAAGGTTCTAATGTAGACCGAGCTATTATAGTAACCAATACCTGTGCATTTTTCTTCCAGGGCGGCATAGAGCCAGTCCACAAGTGCAGCAGGATTAAAGGACATGAATAGAAATAAATAAAATCACCCAGATGTAAATCATACCACTTGTATTTGAATATATACTGCTGGCATTGATAAATGTGGCAGATGGTTAACATTTCTCACTTGAATTTATGCTATAGAAGACCCATGCAGAATGGCTCTAGGATTCAGAATCGAACATGCTCTCAAGAAAAAGCATCCAGTCTTCCTTATTGAGAGACATTGATACTTTCTCAATGCATGGGTGCAATGCAACATGTTGCCAAACATAACTTGGCACGCCTTTGAGATAAACATCATGCCCCCCAAGAGACCCGGAGGAAACACTGTAGATATAAATATAAACATCATGGTATTTCTCCTGCTATCCTGCAGTAAGCTTATCATCTTCTAACAGAAGCTTCTATTAATAGAGGACAATGTAGTGAAGGCATTTTCTTTCTGTTTGATTGCAGGAACCTAAGTGAACATGGCAGCCTATGCCGCTCGATCGTCAATCAATCAGACCCCTCATTCTGCTTAGACTCCACACTGCTGATCGTTTGTTTAACCAATTGTTCAGTTTACTCATTTCAAACAAGTGCACATACTCCCCAACCTTTGTCGATGGCCTGCTATCTCAACCCCCTAGATTGTAAGAGTTGTATGGATGCAGAACACTGTAAAGCTGAGCACTCTGTTCAGTAAAATCACAAGTCTGACTTATCTCTGCTTAACAGCTACCGCTCACGTTGAACTCTATAGTTTTTCTGAGCAAAGAATCTCCAGATCGATAAGTTCTAAAAAGGTAAATTCTTTACCAGCAGTGGAAGTTCATGATCGCACAAAATCATCTGAGAAATCACGAAATGAAACATGTTATTGACTTAATAATCAAATGATCTGACCATCATGTGAAATGAATAAGGTAGGGAAGCTGTTGCTTGTCATACGGGAGATCTTGTCAGTCATCAATCATCACCAACTGGAAGACTGGAACTTTTGTTCCTGGCATTATCTGAAACAGCAAGACCATGGATAGGAACACTATAGAATCCCATAATTTTCTGGTCATCTCACCACACACAGCAAACTGGGGCTCCTTTGGAAGGGCTTCTCTCTGCTGAGTGCTGAAACCCAGAAGCCAAAAGAATGGAAATCTGAAACATGCACAATGCTTAGCGATAGTACTGGTAGAAATTGACAATGTCATCAGCCAACAAGTAGAAGAAAGCTGGGGAAAACGGCTCAGGTAATGGCTGCATTTTTGTATTTCCAAGCCTCCCTTTCCAATCATAAGTTACACCGTGGGTAAACAGAAACTATACTTATGGCATAGAACAGAATTAAGTTTTGTAGGAAAATGCTCATGGTATACAGATACAGGTACAATAATAATAAGTAAATAACACATGAAGATTCTCACAACCTGAAGACCTGCAAAAGTTTTGAGGAAACGGATATTAACAAAGCTCCCTATACCTGATCCCACATCCATCTCATTGTACTAGCTGGTTCTATCTAGTACAAGGCCAAAATAACAGGCTCCACACATTTTTGTCCTATCTAGCTAATCCTACACTGCGCCTACACGCATCCATCTCAGTATAGAGTATAGACTTCAGAGCTAATGTAATAACATCACAAACTGGTCCTATGTAGTTGTTGAAAATAACAAGTTCTACATAGCTCCGGTCAATCGTGTCATAAAAAATACAGTAATAAATAATCAAGTCAAAACCAGTCCCAAATTTTGCCTATGATGATCACAGGGATCGCATTTCCTCAAGCCAGGGCAACATTCCGGACTATACCCTGCACGTAGCGACACCTATGGACACAAATTCCACCACTATTCTAGGAGGAACTTGAATTTAAACCTAGTCGCTGGACGACCATACTCTGATACTCGGCACGGTGCGGGTTGCAATAATCCGTAGATGACCGCTGGGTTTCGGGGTTTCGGCAGGATACCTTGCTGGTGGAAGATAGCCGGAGAGTGAGATAGCGCCGGCTGCTCCGGCCGCTGGAGTTGCGAGGCGAAGCGAGCGGCGACGGCGAGGAACAGAATTTCCTCGCGCCCGCGTAGTCCGGTGTGGAGAACGGATGAGCTGTCGGGTTTGGGCCACGGTTTATGGCTTTAGTGCTAAGTGGGCTCAGCACATTTGGAACATTGATCGGCCCTGATCACGTTGGTCGATAGGCCACCATGGTGCGTTCGACTTGGGCTACAGCGATTTCATCTTGGCCTCTTAGGCCATATTTTCGCTCTTAGACCAATCCTACATCGCAAACTCCAACCTCACCCTACTACCGTTCCGGCGCGAGCAGCAGCAGCACCACGACCGACTGCCACGTCTCTGCCCGTGTCGTGACGTCGTCTCCCTGGACCTGCACCACGACTTCGCCAACCCGAAGCCCCACCGGCCACTGCTCTGCCTTGGTCGCTGCCACGACGTCTCACCCTGCTTCTTCCTCGCTGGTGAGCAGCAGCACCATTACTGGTGTACCGACACACCCAGAAACCCACCTATACCTTCCGTGTTGAACTGCCGCAGTCCATGTCTGACTCCGGCCTTCGTGCCGCGTTCCACACTTGCAGGGAGTTTGCCGGAGTCTCCACCGCCTACCAGCCACCTTGCTGCCCGTCCAGGCCACGTCCTGCCTGCCTTGGCCAGCCACGGCCACCAGCAGCAAGCCGTGGCCAGCCCCAGCCAGCCACAGCCAGCTACAGCCGGCCAGGAGTGGCTGCAGCCAGCCGGAGTTGGCCAGGGGTGGCTGCAGCAAGCCACGGGTGGCCACGACCTGCCGCAGCAAACCACGACCCTCCCGTACCTCGACGCATCATCGTGAAGCCCCGACCAAACCCGCCACACCAAGATGATGTCGACTACCACTACAACGTGACCCTCCCCTACATCGACTACGACAAGCCTTGCACCGAACCACTACGCCACGATGCACACAACCTCGATGTCGCGCCTCATCGAACGACTCCACCATCGGTGAGCATCCAAAACACCGAGACCGGCCTCCATGCCACTGCCACATGGAACACAAACGCACACACTAGCACGGACCTACTTAGCCAAACTGAACCACCGGAGTTCGTGGAACTCCGGTGTGGATATCGACTACCCCTGATGAAGCCCTGGCCCCGTGACCAACCTTGACCGGCCTTCGTGCCGTTGTCCTCTGTTGATTGACCTTTGAGCCCCATGGACATGACACACACACTAGCACGTGACCGACCTTAAGCCGAATGAATCCACGGCGACTGAGACGCCGGGGAGGACATGATACCCGTGACCCTGACGTGAGCCCCGATCTCTGGACAACCTTAGTCGTACTCCGTACACCATGGCGATGTGATACTCATCTTAGACTCTAGGATCTCTATTTGGTTGCCATAACGAACGTCAAGGAACCCTAGCCCTATTACTGTGAATTGCCACCGCTCCGGTCACCTCGAGATATGAGGACGGGCCGTCGAGAGTCCCCGTGACCCCTGACCATTGCATGCCGTGACCCTCCGAACCCCCCCTACGCCTTACATTTTACGTTTTTGAATACACATATACACCGGCCGCCCTATCTTGACAACCTCTCAGTATA
The DNA here is from genome assembly GCA_015844335.1 of Chrysopogon serrulatus. NCBI lineage: Eukaryota > Viridiplantae > Streptophyta > Magnoliopsida > Poales > Poaceae > Chrysopogon > Chrysopogon serrulatus. The sequence continues at coordinate 86,411 of JADLZL010000204.1, read as the reverse complement.
TGTATCCGTGATACGTGATCCATCCACCTTAATGCTATGGAATTGTGCTTTGCTCCAGTTTTGTCGAGTTGATTTTGTGTCATTGGTTCTTATTGGATGTCTATGTGTTTACCCGTGGGACCGTGCCTTCGAGCCGGTTGAGGGATCGCACTGCTTCGGACGTTGCGATCGCGGGATTCGTCTCGCCATGGCCGTAATGCCGAGTGTAACTCGAACCCTCACTTTTAGTTGACTCCGTAAGTACTACGAGCGTAGCTCCTGTCTTCGGCCCTAGGACATAGTTGTGGAGGACTCGATATCGATATCAAACTCGACGCGGATTTTACCCGCTCACATCGAGTCTTTCGTAACCTAGTCCTGTGGGAGATGATCTAGGGGCAACGATCGTGGAACGATGGATGCCAACACTTGTAGATGTAGCTTGTGGCCGCGAGTTCGTCTCGCTATGACCATGGAGCTATGCCTCCCTTTTGCCTTCTATCTGCTTTTCATGCACAAACCCTCGTATGATTGTACCTCGTATGACCATCGCGTTTATTTGATTCTCGCGGTGACAACCGCACCGCTATGAATCCGAGAGATGCCTTAGTGCCAGTACACCTAGATCGGGAACCCTATGGGTGGTTTGCGCACTTGTGATCTTTATTATGTTGCTTCCTTCCGATTCCCCGTCTAACACCGTAGCGAAAGCATTGGAAGTAGACCCCCGCTCTTTGGTTGTTCTTGCCTTACTTCTCCTGATAGCCCGATCTGTTCAATCCCGTCTTGTTCGTGGCGAATGGATCAAAGATCGGACTATCTCTCTTTAGTTAGCAAGGCTATGGTCGATGTCATGCCCTGGACCATGAGAGTCGACCCGATCGACCGAGTGAAACCATCTTCGCTGGAGATGTGACCGAGAACATGACATGGATGTGCCTTGCTAGCCCCTCGTCTCTCAGTTCCCGATGTTACTGTGTCGTGTGGATCGAGTGGACTCATAGCTGTCGTGCTATTTATTTGCATCAACCTCTTCTACTACCGCTGGATACCATAGCGGGTCAGTTGAAGTACATAAGAGCCAAGTCACAATAGTACCGATAGTTTCCATTTGCTTCTTAAGCTTAATTGTGACTTGTTGGGTAAAGGCTACAAGAGCCGAGCCCCGTCGTTCTTACTTTTCTCCTTGCTAGGCCCGTCTTTCGACCCCCGTCAACTCCGTGACGCCCGGATCGAAAGAATGTGAGCCGTGGTGTATGCTAAGGATAAGCTTCGGCTTAAACCACTTATAGTTAAAGCGATATTGGCTTGGCCGTTCAGCTTATGTGTGGCATACCATCACTCTTGTCTCTTTGGCCCGAGGATTCGGACATCCGCCGAGAGGGCTAAGTCGTGTACCTCTTAATGTCTCTTGTGTTAATGGATCTTCCTACGTCTTGTCATCCTTTCGAGTATTGTGTGTTCTCTTGCCTTGTGTGTCGTTTTTGGCGAGTAGTCGCTACATGATCAACGGCGCCGAACCGACCACGCTGGAGGAAGAGAATGTGGATGACGAAAGGACCTGAGGGAAACCCCGATGAATGACTACCACAACGGATGGAGAATTGTATCACTACTTCCACGACATCGCAGGTGTCATGGCAGCACCCTCCTTTAGAGAATCCTATTAGGCATTGCATAATATTTAGAACTGCTAGCGCTTTATAATTATTCCTTTGCTAGTATCTAAATGCATGTTATTGCCTAAGCCTTTACTACTTGATTGCAACCCCTCTACCATGTCACCCAGCTTTGCGCTCACGCTCACTTACTTATGTCTACCCTGCCTCGCTTGCTTGCATTTATATCACCATACTTACTTTAACTCCACTCGCATTGTATCCGTGATGTGATGCCGGGTGGTGAACCCCTGGGTATGGTTTGGCTTGGGATGCCGGACTTGGTGGATTGAGAGCGTCTTTGCGTGTGTCTTGGGTGCGTGGAGAGTGAGGGTTGTGTCGACCGAGAAGCTGAGTATACGACGAGCCTTGGGCGAGTCTTGCCGTGTGATGCTACCTGGGCATCCTATGATATGATGTGATGTGAATACCTGTGGCGGGTAAATGTGATGTGATGTGATGAGGTGGGATCCTGGGTGTGAGCCTTCGAGAGGTGGAGCCTAGGACGGAGGTGCTGTGGTGGCACGTAAAATGGAAAACCTGATGAAGACATTCTAGCTTGGTCAAACCCTAAGGACTTACTAGTACACGGACTCATCGGGAATCCCTTACATTCCCACCCGCTCCCTAATGGGAAGGGAGACGGCTGGACTACTTGGTAGAACGGTGCCACTACTATTAGGCGAAAGTGTGTAGGGAGGTACGGGCATGAGGGACTCACACCCTTCTGAGACAACACGGTTGCTGTGACATTCGGGATGTCACGCCGTGTCTCACAAAGATCGCCCATTTCAGACTATACTTGGGGTGTTCCAGTGGTGAGAGGTAGGGTGGCATCGTTCTAAGCTAGCAAGCGGTACCGAAATTGCGTCTAGGAGATTTGCGGCTCCGAGGATGGCTAATCTTGTGGGTATGTAAACCTCTGTAGAGTGTTTTGGTTGATCGATCGATACATAGGCCGACTCGTCGGCTATGGACCTTTCCTGGTACCTGTGCTCACTAGATAGGAGATGAGTCTTCTTTTCTCCCCCCCGGTATGTGGTATGCCGGGCCGTGAGCCTCGGGGGCTGCGGGGGCGTTGAGACAAAGTGAGAGGGAGTTGGCCTGCCGACCGAGTGTGAGATGAGGTGTGGTGGTGATGATGTGGTGATGGATCGGGATGGATGGATGATGGATGGATGTGTGGATGTGTGTGGTTGGGGAATATGTTAAAACTTGATGAATTATTATACTATTTACTACTTGATACTATTTCGCATGCGCTAAGGATGCAAACCACAACCAAATACTAGGATCGCGATCCCCCTTGTTTTATCTTTCCACTAAAGCTCATCGGTGCGACCATGGCCTGCACACATCTGGCGGTGTGCAGATTTACTTGCTTCTCGAGATGTCGATTAGTGATGGATTAAGAGGTCTCGTGCCTCAAGGCTCAAGTTTGGTTCGGAAGATAGAATCTACACCGCTGACACTACTCGATGATGCCCGTGAAGGAGGAGCCTTCACCCGACAACTTGCTTCCCGCCGACTCGACGGCGATTAGATATACTTCCGCTAGAATTACTCTGTAATAGGTGTGTTCTTAGTTGATGTAATAGCTTGTAAACTTGTAATCTTACGATGTATGACTGTGATATCTACTGATATATGATAATGTGATGGAATCATTATTTGGTTTATCACATTATAGCTCATTCTGTGGATTTTCCCTTCGTGGAAAATCGAGGATGTTTCAGTTGGTATCAGAGCCATACTTGATCCTAGGACAAGACCTTTAGTACCAAACACTAGTATAGACGCCAAACATTGAATCTGTAGAAGAGTCATAGATACTAACACTTGATTCCCGCTCTCTGTCTTGAATTCTACTACTAACTGGCCGATCCCGCTCTTTAAAGTTGACCTTTAGGAAATGGTTTCCCTATTTGTTGCCCACGATAGATCGATAGATGTGTGAGACTCAAAGACTTAGGAGTCGCCTTTAGTCAATACTATGCATATAGGAGTTGTAATGCTGTTTGACTGCTTGGATCTTATTGCTTCTTATGCTTCTTGTATTTATATTGCCTTAGTGTATACTATAGAAATATTTTATCTACGAATGACTTCAGGCTAAAACCAAGGCCGTCATATGACTAGACAAGAGACCTTGACCACCATTTGGAAATACCGGATCGAAGCATCATGTTTCTACTCGTCCATTTCAAGATTTAGTTTGATTTTCAAACACGCATGTTCAAAATGCTCTCTTCCTCATTGAAAATTTCTAGTGATTACAAAAGCAACTCCATTTAACAAAAATGTTTTGAAAGCTTCTAAAGTTTCAAAAGAAAAACCATTTGCGCCTTCTTGACCTACCCTAATTTCAAAAGCTATATGAAAAGTGATTTGCAAACCAAACTTCTTTTTAAAATTGTTGACATCGTTTTTGGCTCACCTATAATATGTGCAATATTTTTTAAATAAATATAAATAATATATGGCCAAATTCCATATAAATAAAGAAATTAATAATAAGAGAAATGATATTGGCCGTGAAATTTAATGCACGGCAAACAAAGGTGTGTGCATGTGTATTTCAACGTATAAATCAAAATACCATAGGTGGCCAGCCGGGCGAAGTCATCTGAAGACCACATATAAAAAAGTAAAATACTATATATGTTGACTGACTAAAATAATTGATCATTTTCTACGTAAAGGAAAAAAAAGATGATGTGGTGATTGATGGAAAAGAAGAAGAAAAGAATAGAGCACATGTACGTACATATGTATGAACATGACTTGCCTTGAGAAACATGTATCTCAGCAAACAAAAAGAAGAATAAAAAATAATAAAATGGAGTGACAAAAGCATGGTCATTACGTTACCATACATGCAGACACATTTGTATACGTACGTGTGTGCGGGGTTAGCGTACAGCACGTGTATATGTACGCCGGCCAGGAGATAAGTTATTGCCTGTTTATTTTCTTAATTACTGAAATTTGGAAATAAAAAAAAGAAGCGGGAGATTTCCAGCGACTGTGCTTTTCAAACGAAAGCACGACGCCAACTGCAGCGACCTGGTCATCTCCACATACGTACTGCACGATCTCTGGACTCCGAACGCGCGCCCAAGTTCAAACTCTGGCGCCCGGCGTCATTAGCGAAAAGAAATCAAATTATGAGAGCGCCAAATCGCTCAGGAACTGCTGGTTGCCTTGTTCTATAAATAGCAGGCAGCTACCAGCGTTGGGCCCCCCGCTCTTCAGATCAAAAAAGCACCGCCAGGCTGCTGCACTTGCTCGCCCAGACACAAACCGCCGTCAGGCTGCCGGAGTGCCGCGCCGCCCCCGTTCCAGCGCTGCTCTGCTGCACCAAAGGCCGCCAAGAAGCATCGCCGGGAAGCTGCTGGTGCACCGGAGACCCGCCGGCAAAAGTTGCTGGTTCTGCTCGTCGAGTTCCTGTGAAGGTGAGAAAAGAGCCTCATGGTGCAGCGCTGATATCCTCCTCTCCTTCTTCCCGGCGCTCGGCAACCTCGGCATCAACCAAATCGTCCTCGGCAACCTCGGCATCAACAAAATCTTCCTCGGCGGCTCCATGATCAGGGCCTCATGTGTAGCTTCACTCTCTTGAGTTAGTTGCCATGAGATGTCTCAAGGCCCCATGCCGAATTTGCATGCAAATCGGATAGGGAAGAACCTTGTTCTTAAGAACAAGAGCTATGTTCATCGTCGTTCTCATGATCAAGGCCTCATGTGTAGCTTCACTCTCTTGAGTTAGTTGCCATGAGATGTCGCAAGGCCCCATACCGGATTTGTCATACAAACCGGACAGGGAAGAGCATTGTTCTTAGGAGCAAGAGCTAAACCCACCAACACGCCGAAAGATACCCCTCGCTGCACTCCACGCTTGAGTTCAAAACGAAAAGAACGCTTGCCGTCGGAGCTGCACGAGCGATATCCAAATTCCAATCTTCATGCCAATATGTGCCGCATATATTTATATTCTTTTATTTCGTCTATCATCTATGCATCTTACTTGTAGTTGCACCAAACATCAAAGTTTGCATATAACTAAATTATATTAATCCTTGCCGTGTAGCCAGAAACTTGATTAGTGCATAAATAAACCGTGACATTGCAAAGAGCCATAGCAAATAGCCGGCGTCATGTTTAAATCCATTAGACCAAGCGAAATCTCCCTGCATGTCAAGTTCGAGTTTGCACTACATCGCATCCACTGATAGACTAAATAAAATTAGTCTTCCCATGCTAAAATACCATGCCATGATCAATAATGCTAAGTAACCTTATACAGGTGTTAATCAAAATAACTAAAACATTATAATATTAATACATATAGACTTGGCTAAATCAAGTAGGCCTCATCATGCTCATCACCTACACCCAGCGGCGGCCATGCATTGTCTTGCATTATGGGTAAATTAAATATTGCATCTTAATTAGCTAGATTGCATCCATATCATGCCTAGCTAAACAAAATCAAATGAAATAAATGAAATTAAATAACATGACACATGTAAATCCTTGGCCAAATCCCAAAGCTATGATCATGTCCTTTAGTTCTGATAAACCAAATCAATCACGTACGTGTGCCGCGCCTCGTACGTGTGCCGCGCCTAAGCTTGGCATGGCAACGTATGTGTCTCTCCAAATCTTGATAAGTTAAATACATTGGCATAGCCCAAGTAAATATTGCACCCTAAGCCAAGTGCATATCAGAGCCTGCTCATTCACAGTCTGCACGATACGATAAGACTGTGTTAATTAGTCTTCGAAATAGATCATGTGCATACATGATACGATGTACTATTCATCAAAAATACGACCATGGCCAAGTGCAAGATATATGCATGCATCCATCAGCGACTACTGAAATCGAGGACTTTTTGTTTTCTTTTTGTAGTTTGTAATAGGAAGCCATATGATGTAATTTTATTTCTCATGTATTCATGCTGGAACTCTTAATCGGGGTGTTCTCTTCGGAGATGTAATTAACATAATTTTTATGCAAATATAAGAATTATGGAAGTATGGACTCGCAATACCTGTTCTTTTTACTTTTGTCCCAATTAAACTTAACGAAAATTAAATTTGTCTCTCACTGACACGGAGGCGGGTCTTAGCCGCCCGTTTCCCCGACATCAAAAATACCTCCGTATCTTGAAAGAGTCTTCGCAAATAAAGCAATTCTGTTTCAAAAGGAAAATGTTTTCAAAAAGGTTTATAAAGATCTCTACTTGTCAAAGGAAAATAGTTTTAAAATCCTGTTCCAAAACTTGATTTGAATTCAAAAGAAATTTTCAAACAGTTTAAAAAATCGACTCCCTTCAAACACGTTATTTAATCATTTTGGAAAACAAATCCTTACTTTTCAATCGACAAAAGGAGTTTATTTGCGAAAAACCCTACCTTGAAAAATAATAAAAAGGCAACTTCATAAATTTCAAAACCGATTTTTTGAAGTAAAGTTATATTTTGAAAACTTAACCAAGTATTTGAAAATCTCCTGATTTCACAACTTCAAAAGACTCACTTTTGAAAACCTGCCCCATTTTCCAATCTATTTCGAGCACCGTCCCCTATCTGGGATTTCAATTTTTTTGAAAACGTGTTCATAAAGCCAACAAGCTTCCCCTATGTTTTCTTCTCCATCTTGTTCAAATGGAATTTTAAGAGCTTTCAAAGCGCTTTAATAAAATAAAAGTCTTCCGTGTATATCTTCCTCGCCTTCTTCAAAAGGATTTTTGAAAACTACCAATTTTCAAAAGCTTTGTAAAAATACGTGGCATTTACACAGCCTTTTTTCGACAAAAAAAAAATGATTTCAAACTCCGCGTACATCCACGTTTTCAAAACCTCTTTTGTTTCCAAAAAGCCGGTGCAGAAGTTTCCGAACGATTCAAATCCTAAACCCCCCTCTATTTGAAAAAGTGTTTACGAAAAGGCAAAATATTTTTCCTTAAGGGTCTCGAGTTGGTTATAAACTTAAAATCTAATTAAAAATTTTCAAAAATCCCCTGGTTTTTACTCTATTTTTATCAAAAACTAAACTCTTTGATTTAGAAAGTTTCTAAAGCCAAACTAGGAGCAAACCCATAATTTGATAAAACTTATCGTTTTCATAAACCACATTTCGAAAGTTGTTTTCGAAAACCCTTGCTAGACCTTTTAGTAAGGTCAAAGGGAGGCGCTTCCCTTCAAAAAGGTGTTTTTTCCAATTAAAAGATTTATGAAAACCTTCTTTCAAAACCGAAGTTTATTACATGCAAAAAAAAATGTGTTTTTGTTTAGCATTCAAATTCTTTTCATACACAAACTTGTATTCTAAAAACCTGATTTACAGGGAAAAACATGTATAAAGTGACATGATTTGCAAAAAGTTTAAAAGCTCCCTCTTATATCAAAATGAGTTTTCTAATAAAACAAAATCTATTAATAAAAGCTTAACCTTTTTAAAACAAAAAAAAAATTCTGAAAATTACTTTAGAAAAACAAAATGGGGTACAACCTGTTTTAATAGAACTTTCATAATGATTTCAAAACCTCAAGGTTGTACCCATCTTGCAAAAAAAAAATCAGAAAAGAATTTTGGAGGCACGCTTTCAAAAGTATTCACCACTCCAAGGATCTTTTCTCAAGTTGCAAAAGGGATTCTTTTCTAAATTAAAATTTCAATAAAATGATTTGATCCTTCAAAAGCTCTCCCTCGCCTTTGTAAAGTAAATATTTCCATTTTAAAAAGGTTTCATGAAAACAACCTTACCAAAACACCCCCTTTCAAAATCCTTTTTTGCAAACTAGATGCATTGGTGCATATGACTTGACACCGTGGCTCATCCTTTTTTTAGTGACATTAACTCCTAAATCTCGAGGACGAGATCCTGATGAGGGGGTAGTACTGTAACAACCCAGATTTTTCAGAACCCAAAAATACGAACTTTTTAAAATTTTCTCTGCGAACATGTGAAGCATGTAGTTGCTAGGTCAAACCTAGGTTAGACACGGGAGATTATTGCTAGTGAAACGTTGCATCACATGTAGGATTGATTGTAGGAGTTTGTCTCGGTTCTTATGTCGATTCAAGTTTGAGTTTCTTTTAGAGTTTGGAGTGCACACCATAGCAACCATCCTTTCTTTACCTGGGGATTTATTCTGAACCTCCATGTTCCTCTATCATAAACCCTAGGTCAAGGAACCTCGAACCTTGCCCTACGAACGCCAACCAATGTGCAAGGTACCCCATTACCTCTAACTGACCTCTAGTGGGCCCCACTAGATGGAACACATACACGGCAACATTATTGAATCATCATAGAGGCCAAGACATAGATAAAGCATGGAATAGAAAATAGAAAAGGAATAGGAGGAGGGGGAAAATAGAAAAGCCAACCCAGCCCCTTTTCCTTCTTCCCCACTGCTGGCCCAACTCGCCCCCTCCTACTTCCCTTAGCCATGCAGGCCGCACAGCCCAGCAGGCCCATGGCGGCAGTAGCAGCAGACCAACTCGGCCCGGCCCGCCTCACACCCCTATCCCGCCGAAGCCCACACGGCCCACGTGGCCTGCTTGGCCCATCACGGGCGCTCCCTTCCCAAACCCTAGAACGGGGAGCAGCTGCTCCCCAGGTTCTAGCCGCCGCCGCCGTCTGGAGAGTGGGAAGCCGCGCCCCGCATCCTGCTGCTCCTCCACGCGATGCCTGCCACGCGTCCATGGCACGGAAGCCAAAGATCCCCGCCGTCCCTAGCACCTTGGATGCCCTAGCGCCGCGATATAAAGTCACGAAGCCGCCGTTTCTTCTTTCTCTCTTCTGGAGACCGTCGCCACCTCTGCCTTCCCTCCCTTCCTTCGCTCACCCCGCACCGAAGCCGCCACTGCCGCTCTGCGGAGGGATGTTTCGCCAGCTTCGCCTCGCCGTCAATGCCGCGACGCCGGACCGAGCCGCAGCCCCACGACGCCGGCCTTCCTAGACACCGCGGCGTGCGCCACCGTCGGCACGCCGACCACCTTTCCTCGACGCGACACCGAACGCCATCACGCCGTGTCGACGGGCGACGCCACCACACCGGAACATCGCTGAACGCCGCTACGTGAGCAGACGCCCGCTACGACGCAGCTGCCGCCGACGCCAAGTTTCCTCTCCAAAGATTCGCTGCCGCTTGCCGCACTGCCTTCGCACGCCGACGGACGCGGCACGACGACGCCGAAGCCACTAGCGCCGTGCACTCGCCAGAGCGCCGTCGTCGCCTGCTGGAAGGGCGCGACGCCGACGCCGATGTCACGCCAACGGGAGCACGTTTACACCCACGACGCCAAGACCTTATCTCGCCTCGACACCGCCGAGCCAGGCCACGCCGACCGCGCCCCAGCTTCTCCCAGGACGCCACGCAGCCCTCGATTACGCCAAGGCGTGAAAGCGTCGCCCCCGGACCTGCACCACGAACGCCGCCGAACTCCGTCTCACCCTACCACCGCCTCCGGCGCGGCGAGCAAGCGCAGCACCACGACCGATCGCCACGCGTCTCGCCTCGTCGCGGACGCCGCCTCCCCGACCTGCACCACGACCGCCAACCCGAAGCCCCACCGCCATCGCTTACCTTGGTCGCCGCCACAACGCCTCACCCCGCTTCTTCCTCGGCTGGTGAGCAGCAAAGCACCATTACCGGTGTACCGATACACCCGAAACCCACCTATACCTTCCGTGTTGAACTGCCGCAGCCCATGTCGACTCCGCCCTTCGTGCCAATGCCCACACTTGCAGGGAGTTTGCCGAGTCTCCACCGCCTACCAGCCACCTTGCTGCCCGTCCCAGGCCACGCCCTGCCTGCCTTGGCCAGCCACGGCCACCAGCAGCAAGCTGTGGCCAGCCCCAGCCAGCCTCGGCCAGCCACAGCCAGCTACAGCCGGCCAGGAGTGGCTGCAGCCAGCCGGAGTTGGCCAGGGGTGGCTGCAGCAAGCCACGGGTGGCCACGACCTGCCGCAGCAAACCACGACCCTCCCGGTACCTCGACGCATCATCGTGAAGCCCGACCGAACCCGCCACGCCAAGATGATGTCGACTACCACTACAACGTGACCCTCCCCTACATCGACTACGACAAGCCTTGCACCGAACCACTACGCCACGATGCACACAGCCTCGATGTCGCGCCTCGTCGAACGACTCCACCATCGGTGAGCATCCAAAACTCCGAGACCGGCCTCCGTGCCATTGCCACATGGAACACAAACGCACACACTAGCACGGACCTACTTAGCCAAACTGAACCACCGGAGTTCGTGGAACTCCGGCGTGGATATCGACCACCCCTGACGAAGCCCTAGCCCCGTGACCAACCTTGACCAGCCTTCGTGCCGTTGTCCTCTGTTGGTTGACCTTTGAGCCCCATGGACACGACACACACACTAGCACGTGACCGACCTTAAGCCGAATGAATCCACGACGACTGAGACGCCGGGGAGGACATGATACCCGTGACCCTAACGTGAGCCCCGATCTCTGGACAACATTAGTCGTACTCCGTACACCATGGCGATGTGATACTCATCTTGGACTCTAGGATCTCTATTTGGTTGCCATAACGGACGTCAAGGAACCCTAGCCCTGTTACTGTGAATTGCCACCGCTCCGGTCACCTCGTGATATGAGGACGGGCCGTCGAGAGTCCCCGTGACCCCTGACCATTGCAAGCCGTGACCCTCTGAACCCCCCCCACGTCTTCTATTTACGTTTTCGAATACACATATACACTGCTGTACCCTATCTTGACAACCTCTCTCTATATGTATCTGTGATACAGGATCCATCCACCTTAATGCTATGGAATTGTGCTCCTCCAGTTTTGTCGAGTTGATTTTGTGTCATTGGTTCTTATTGGATGTCTATGTGTTTACCTGTGGACCGTGCCTTCGAGCCGGTTGAGGGATCGTACCTCGTTCGGACGTTGCGATCGCGGGATTCGTCTCGCCATGGCCGTAATGCCGAGTGTAACTCGAACCCTCACTTTTTAGTTGACTCCGTAAGTACTACGAGTGTAGCTCCTGTCTTCGGCCCTAGGACATAGTTGTGGAGGACTCGATATCGATATCAAACTCGACGCGGATCTTACCCGCTCACATCGAGTCTTTCGTAACCTAGTCCTGTGGGAGATGATCTAGGGGCAACGATCGTGGAACGATGGATGCCAACACTTGTAGATGTAGCTTGTGGCCGCGAGTTCGTCTCGCTATGACCATGGAGCTATGCCTCCCTTTTGCCTTCTATCTGCTTTTCATGCACAAACCATCGTATGATTGTACCTCGTATGACCATCGCGTTTCTTTGATTCTCGCGGTGACAACCGCACCGCTATGAATCCGAGAGATGCCTTAGTGCCAGTGCACCTAGGTCGGGAACCCTATGGGTGGTTTGCGCACTTGTGATCTTTATTATGTTGCTTCCTTCCGATGCCCCGTCTAACACCGTAGCGAAAGCATTGGAAGTAGACCCCCGCTCTTTGGTTGTTCTTGCCTTACTTCTCCTGATAGCCCGATCTGTTCGATCCCGTCTTGTTCGTGGCGAATGGATCAAAGATCGGACTATCTCTCTTTAGTTAGCAAGGCTATGGTCGATGTCATGCCCTGGACCGTGAGAGTCGATCCGATCGACCGAGTGAAACCATCTTCGCTGGAGATGTGACCGAGAACATGACATGGATGTGCCTTGCTAGCCCCTCGCCTCTCGCCTTCCGATGTTACTGTGTCGTGTGGATCGAGTGGACTCATAGCTGTCGTGCTATTTATTTGCATCAACCTCTTCTACTACCGCTGGATACCATAGCGGGTCAGTTGAAGTACATAAGAGCCAAGTCACAATAGTACCGATAGTTTCCATTTGCTTCTTAAGCTTAATTGTGACTTGTTGGGTAAAGGCTACAAGAGCCGAGCCCCGTCGTTCTTACTTTTCTCCTTGCTAGGCCCGTCTTTCGACCCCCGTCAACTCCGTGACGCCCGGATCGAAAGAATGTGAGCCGTGGTGTATGCTAAGGATAAGCTTCGGCTTAAACCACTTATAGTTAAAGCGATATTGGCTTGGCCGTTCAGCTTATGTGTGGCATACCATCACTCTTGTCTCTTTGGCCCGAGGATTCGGACATCCGCCGAGAGGGCTAAGTCATGTACCTCTTAATGTCTCTTGTGTTAATGGATCTTCCTACGTCTTGTCATCCTTTCGAGTATTGTGTGTTCTCTTGCCTTGTGTGTCGTTTGGCGGAGTAGCTGCTACATGATCAACGGCGCTTGAACCGGGACCCGCTGGAGGAAGAGAATGTGGATGACGAAAGGACCTAAGGAAAACCCCGTTGAATGACTACCACAACGGATGGAGAATTGTATCACTACTTCCACGACATCGCAGGTGTCATGGCAGCACCCTCCTTTAGAGAATCCTATTAGGCATTGCATAATATTTAGAACTGCTAGCGCTTTATATTTATTCCTTTGCTAGTATCTAAATGCATGTTATTGCCTAAGCCTTTACTACTTGATTGCAACCCCTCTACCATGTCACCCAGCTTTGCGCTCACGCTCACTTACTTATGTCTACCTGTCTGCTTGCTTGCATTTATATCACCATACTTACTTTAACTCCACTCGCATTGTATCTGTGATGTGATGCTGGTGGTGAACCCCTGGGTATGGTTTGGCTTGGGATGTCGGACTTGGTGAATTGAGAGCGTGCTGCGTGTGTCTTGGGTGCGTGGAGAGAGGAGGGTTGTGTCGACCGAAATGGAGTATACGACAGCCTTGGGCGAAGTCTTGCCGTGTGATGCTACCTGGGCATCCTATGATATGATGTGATGTGAATACCTGTGGCGGGTAAATGTGATGTGATGTGATGTGATGAGGTGGGATCCTGGGTGTGAGCCTTCGAGAGGTGGAGCCTAGGGCGGAGGTGCTGTGGTGGCACGTAAAATGGAAAACCTGATGAAGACATTCTAGCTTGGTCAAACCCTAAGGACTTACTAGTACACGGACTCATCGGGAATCCCTTACATTCCCACCCGCTCCCTAATGGGAAGGGAGACGGCTGGACTACTTGGTAGAACGGTGCCACTACTATTAGGCGAAAGTGTGTAGGGAGGTACGGGCATGAGGGACTCACACCCTTCCGAGACAACACGGTTGCTGTGACATTCGGGATGTCACGCTATGTCTCACAAAGATCGCCCATTCCGCACTATATTTGGGGTGTTCCAGGTCGAGAGGTAGGGTGGCATCGTTCTAGGCTAGCAAGCAGCCGGAATTCTGCCTAGGAGATTCGCGGCTCCGAGGATGGCTAATCTTGTGGGTATGTAAATCTCTGCAGAGTGTTTTGGTTGATCGATCGATACATAGGCCGACTCGTCGGCTATGGACCTTTCCTGGTACCTGTGCTCACTAGATAGGAGATGAGTCTTCTTTTCTCCCTGGAACACCCAGAGATGTCGATTAGTGATGGATTAAGAGGTCTCGTGCCTGCGCTCAAGTTTTGTTCGGAAGATAGAATCTACGCCGCTGACACTACTCTGATGATGCCCGTGAAGGAGGAGCCTTCACCCGACAACTTGCTTCCACCGACTCTGACGACGATTAGATATACTTTCGCTAGAATTACTCTGTAATAGGTGTGTTATTAGTTGATGTAATAGCTTGTAAACTTGTAATCTTACGATGTATGACTGTGATATCTACTGATATATGATAATGTGATGGAATCATTATTTGGTTTATCACATTATAGCTCATTCTGTGGATTTTCCCTTCGTGGAAAATCGAGGATGTTTCAGTGACCTACGTGGTCGGGCCTTAGTGGCCATCTCAACAACGAGGACGTAGGAACTCCTTTGTGGAGATTGCCGAACCTCGGATAAATCGTGTGTCCCGCGTGCTTGTTGTGGAGGTAGCTTCGACTACCCTTGTTATTGTGTTCTTCGTGTTCCTTCTTGCATATTTGGTTGTAGGTTGGAGAACTCAATTCAAGAGTTGGTGAGACACGACCGTGTGGAAGGCTCAATTCAATCACCAACATCATCTAGAAGTGTATGGTAACAATTGCAACTGAAATCACAACTCACTTTCTCTGATTTCGTATCGCTTTTAGGGCACCAGAAGTTCTGGTCGGTTTGCACCAGAAGTTCTGGTCAAGGACCGGAACTTCTGCTCAAAACCACCGGAACTTTCGATCAGGGTTTGTCTTCCGCATTTCGAGTTTGTGAGTTTCAGGTTTTACAAATACGCCTATTCACCCCCCCTCTAGGCCAATTAGGTCCTTTCAATTGGTATCAGAGCGTTGGTCCCTCGGATTGATGCTTCACCGCGTGAGGAGTAAGATTGGCCAAGATGGATGCAGACACGATGAAGCTTCTTGTTGAGCAAATCACCGCTCAGCTCTCCGAGAAGCTGCAGGTGCAGCAAAAGGAACAAATGGACAAGATGCAAGAGCAAATTGATAAAATGAAGGAAGTGCTAGACAAGGGAAACAAAGAATCAACCATTGAAGATGGGGATAAGACACCAAAAGCTTACACAAGAACTAGTTATGACTATGGGTCATCAAGCAAGGGAAACAACCCAAGCTTGCCGATTGTCAATCCCGGCAAGCCACCTCCATTTGATGGTGTGAGATATGTTGATTGGGCTCATAGAATGAAGTTACACCTTTGTGCCGCAAGATGTTGGGAAGTAGTGGAGGTTGGTGTAAATGTACCCGAGGATGCTAGTGAGTGGACTCCCGAAGATGCCGCCGATTTTCAACTCAATGCAACCGCGGCTACCTTGATTTTGCAATGCCTATCTCCCGAAGAGAACAACAAGGTCAATGGATTGGTTAGTGCGAAACAAATTTGGGATACCTTGAAGGTATCATTTGAAGGAGACAAAAGTGTTAGAGTGGGAAACATTGAGCTTCTACAAGGAAAGATTGAAAACTTTTGCACATTGGAAGGAGAAACCACTCAAGAGATGTACAATAGATTCATGACCTTGGTAAATAGGATTAGAGCACTTAGAGATACAAGGTGGGATGACCATGCAACAACAAGAAAGATATGTAGAGTGTATAGACAAAAGAACAACATGCTTGCTTTTTTTATTATGGAGAAAGATAACTATAGCACCATGACACCACAAGAGATGCTTGCAAAGCTATTGCATCATGAAGTGCTAGATGATGAAGCCAAAGAAGCAGTGAGATATAGAAAGAGCATTGCCCTCATGGCATCACAAGATGAAGACACAAGTCACTACAACAAGAGGCGGTGCGAGCATGAAGACAATAGTGATGATGATGATCTTGATGATGAACAAGCACTATTAGTGAGGAACTTCAAGAAGTTCTTAAAGATGAAGAAAGACAAGATGAGAAGAAGTGATGAAAGCAAGCCATACAAGAAGAGGTTTTGCTATGAGTGTGGAGACATTGGTCACTTTGTTGCGGATTGTCCAAACAAAGGCAAGAAGTCTAGATTCAACAAATAACGTGACAAGAAGTACAAGGATAAGAAGAGAGGTGAAGCACATATAGGTCAAGAATGACAATCGGATGATGATAGTGAGGATGACAATGGCAATGAGAAGAAGAGCGTGGTTGCAATTGCTATACAAGAAGCATCCTCTTCTCCAACACTCATCAACGAACATGCTTCATCAACATCGCTCTTCATCAACACTTCATCACCCTCACTCTTCGCCAACCTCTCCGACAACGACTATCACACTCCTACATGCCTCATGGCAAAAGGAGATAAGGTGCCCCCTAACTCTCCTACTCATGTATCTAGTGAATGTGATAGTGATGATGAAAATGATGAAAACTATGCTAGTAAAATCATTAAGAAATATGGTAAAGCTGCTGCAACTAAAATCTTAAAGCTAATATACACCATAGAAGAGCGTGAGTCATGCATCGAGTCGCAAAGGGAATTGCTCCTAGAGGAAAGGGAGAAGAACCAAGGACTTGAGGCATCTCTCACTTTGGAAATGGGAAAGGTTGAGATGTTGAGTGTGGAGTTGTCCATGGTCAAGGACTCACATGAATGCTTGACCAAGGAACACTCCTCACTCAATGACTCTTTAGCCCCTCTAAAGAATGAACTTAGTTTAGTTCAAGAGAGCTTCACAAGCTTGAAAGAAAAATATCATAATCTTGAGCTAAACTATGACACTCTTTGGAGAAGCACCTCTACCACTTCCAAAGAAACTAAAGCTTCAACTAGCAAAGGATGTGAAAGATGCTTTAATGTTGATATAAATGCATGTGCTACTAACCTTGTTGAGCTAGAAAAGAAGAACAAGGAGATACAAAGATTGAACAACATTGTCAAGGTTGGTTGCAAGTGCAAGGAAAAGCAACAAGCCACCGTGTACAAGGCGTCAAGGCACCCCATGATTAAGGATGGCATTGGCTACAATAGGTATGATGGGAAAGCCAATGGAAGAAAAATGGTAAATGGGGTGGCTTGTGTGAACTTCAACAAGAGTGTGCCACTTATTGATCTTATCAACAAGGTGAACAATGCTACTACTCCTACAAGCACACCTATCAACAACAAGAGCAACAAGAAGAAATAAGTGGAGGTGCCCAAACAACAAGTGCCCATCTCACGGAGCCACATTTGTGATTATATGTGTTGTTGGGATAAGGATGGCAAGATTGTGGTGAAGTATGTGGGTGCCCTCAAGAAGAGGCAAATCTTGAGGAGTGTTTGGGTGCCCAAGCCTTATTTGACTAACCCCCTAGGTTCCAACTCGGGACCTAAAATAAAGGCTTAAATTTATTTTGTAGGAATATTCCTCCGGTGGATCAAGTTGGGTGCTTGATAGTGGATACACAAATCATATGACCGGAGAGAAGAACATCCTTTCAACCAAATCAAACTTCATGTGAAAGGATTGTCTTTGGTGACAATAGCAAAGAAGATATCCTTGGTTTGGGTAAAATTGCTATCTCAAATGATAATTCTATTTCTAATGTTCTACTTGTGGATTCGTTGGGATACAATTTGTTGTCCGTCTCACAACTTTGTGAGATTGGATACAATTGTCTCTTTACGGATAAGGGTGTGGAAGTCTCTAGAAGGGCGGATTCCTCTATTGCTTTTACGGGTCAACTCAAGGGCAAGCTTTACCTAGTTGATTTTGCAACTAGTAAAGTGGGGTCCGAGACTTGTTTAGTGGCAAAATCTAGCATGGGTTGGTTATGGCATCGCCGACTAGCTCATGTTGGCATGAGGAACTTGGCCGACCTTCAAAGAGGTGGACACATCCTTGGACTAACAAATGTTTCTTTTGAGAAAGATAGAATTTGCAGTGCATGTCAAGCCGGGAAGCAAGTTGGAGCTAAACATCCCGTCAAGAATATAGTGACAACTACAAGACCGCTTGAGCTACTTCACATGGACTTATTCGGACCCAATGCTTATATAAGCATTGGAGGTAACAAATATGGTTTTGTAATTGTTGATGATTATTCTCGCTTCACTTAGGTGTTCTTTTTTTGAGATAAAGGTGAAACCCAAGGGATCTTCAAGAAGTTTGCAAGAAGAGCTCAAAATGAGTTCGATGTGAAGATCAAGAAAGTGAGAAGTGACAATGGGACGGAGTTTAGAAACACCAACATTGAAGAATATCTTGATGATGAAGGCATCAAGCATGAGTTTTCGGTTCCATACACTCCACAACAAAATGGTGTTGTGGAGAGGAAGAACCGAACACTTATTGAAGCCGCAAGAGCAATGTTGGATGAGTACAAGACCCCTGGAGAAAGACTTTTTTGGGCGGAGGCCGTGAATACGGCATGTCATGCTATCAACCGCCTATATCTTCACAAGATAAGGAAGAGGACCGCCTACGAGCTACTACTCACCAGGTAACAAACCTAAGGTGGATTACTTTAGAGTTTTTTGGATGCAAGTGTTTCATACTTAATAAGAAATCCAAAAGCTCTAAGTTTGCACCTAAGGTTGATGAAGGGTTCTTACTTGGTTATGGTACTAACGAACATGGATACCGTGTTTTCAATAAGACCTCCGGTCAAATTGAAATTGCGGTAGACGTGACTTTTGATGAAAGCGACGGCTCTCAAAAGGAGCAAGTCAATGCTGAAATTATAGGTAAAGAAGAACCATCTCATCAAATGATAAAAAAGCTTGCAACCGTGAGGTGAAGCCTATCGAAGAGGAAGATGATGATGCACCTTTGCAAATCAATCATGATCCAAGCATACATCATGAGTCAAGCAATGACCATGATAATACTCCTACTTCAAGAAGAGATCATAGCTCAAGAGTACAAGCAAATCAAGATCCAACTCAAGTAGAAGAAAACAACCAAGGGAACAATAAAGATGATCAAATCACCGATTCTCCAATCAATCAAGAAAATGATAGTGATGATGACGGCCCAATCCAAAGAAGAAGTCAAGTGCCTCACCCAAGAGTGCATCATACCATTCAACGGGATCACCCCGTTGACAATATTCTTGGGAGCATTCAAAGAGGAGTAACAACAAGATCAAGGCTCGCAACCTTTTGTGAGCACTACTCTTTTGTGTCTCCAAAAGAGCCTAAAAGAGTTAAAGAAGCACTTGAAGATGAAGATTGGATAATGGCAATGCAAGAGGAGTTGAACAACTTCACTCGGAATGAAGTCTGGTCCTTAGTGGAAAGACCCAAGCAAAATGTGATTAGAACCAAATGGGTCTTCCGCAACAAACAAGACGAGCATGGTGTGGTCACAAGAAACAAAGCACGGTTGGTGGCTCAAGGATTCACTCAAGTAGAAGGCTTGGATTTTGGGGAGACTTACGCACCGGTGGCAAGGCTAGAATCAATTCGGATTTTGTTAGTCTAT
The DNA here is from genome assembly GCA_015844335.1 of Chrysopogon serrulatus. NCBI lineage: Eukaryota > Viridiplantae > Streptophyta > Magnoliopsida > Poales > Poaceae > Chrysopogon > Chrysopogon serrulatus. Next base: position 66,902 of record JADLZL010000204.1, on the reverse strand, counting down.
GCAGTTCATCATGACTTCAAGTTATATCAAATGGATGTGAAGAGTGCATTCCTCAACGGCCTCCTATCCGAAGTGGTTTATGTTGAGCAACCGCCAGGTTTTGAAGATCCCAAGCATCCCGACCACGTCTACAAGCTCGACAAGGCGCTCTATGGGTTAAAACAAGCCCCTAGAGCTTGGTATGATTGTCTCAAGGACTTCCTACTCAAACAAGGGTTTGAGATTGGGAAAGCCGATCCGACATTATTTACTCGCAAAGTCAATAATGATATTTTTATATGCCAAATATATGTCGATGACATTATATTTGGTAGTACTAATGTGGCCTTTTGTGAGGAGCTAAGTAGGATCATGACTCAAAGGTTTGAGATGTCCATGATGGGGGAGTTAAAGTACTTTCTTAGATTTCAAATCAAGCAACTCAAGGATGGCACGTTCATAAGTCAAACCAAGTACACCCACGACATGTTGAAGAAGTTTGAGATGGACAAGGCTAAACCCATCAAGACGCCGATGCCGACAACCGGACACCTTGACCTTGGAGGAGACAGCAAGGCCGTAGATCAAAAGGTATATCGTTCCATGATTGGCTCCCTGCTTTACCTTTGTGCATCTAGGCCCGATATTATGCTTAGCGTGTGTATGTGTGCAAGATTTCAAGCTAATCCGAAAGAATGTCACCTAGTGGCCGTTAAGAGAATTTTTCGGTATTTAGTACAAACTCCCAATCTTGGCTTGTGGTATCCTAAGGGCTCTACTTTTGATTTATTTGGATATTCCGATTCGGATTATACCGGTTGCAAGGTAGATCGAAAGAGCACTACCGGGACTTGCCAATTTATTGGTAGGTCTTTGGTGTCTTGGAGCTCTAAAAAGCAAAATAGTGTTGCCTTGTCAACTGCTGAAGCCGAGTATGTGGCGGCCGGCGCTTGTTGTGCCCAACTACTGGATGAAGCGCACCCCTTAAAGACTTTGGATGTGAGCTAACCAAAATTCCTCTTTTGTGTGACAATGAGAGTGCCATTAAGTTGGCAAACAACCCTGTAAACCACTCTCGTACAAAGCACATAGACATCTGGCATCACTTTCTAAGAGACCACGAAGCCAAAGGAGATATCGCTCTGCATCATGTGAGCACCGATAACCAACTAGCCAATATCTTCACAAAGCCCCTAGATGAGTCAAGATTTTGTGCTTTGAGGAGTGAGCTAAATATCATTGATTCTCATAACGTGGCCTGATGTCTTGTACATATTTGTTTGATCTAGAATTGGATAAAAGTTTGTGAAAAGTTGTGTGCAAAATTTCAAAATCTATTTTCAACAACTCAAATGTGTCCATAGTTATGTGTTGATTGAATGAAATCTAGACATATATGAGTTGGTTCAAGATATCATGTTGTTCACCACCTCTGTAGCTTTTGGTGGCTGTTTTCTGGTCCACCGGAAGTTCCGGTACCTTCACCGGAAGTTCTGGTCCGACCCGAACTTCCGCCAGAAGACCGAACCGATTCTAAGCACGCGACGCACCCCGCCTTTCGGCCCCACCGGAAGTTCCGGTCCCCCAGCGGAACTTCCGGTCAAGTCGTTTTGACCGCTGTAAAAAGGGAATCTCGGGTCCACACAAGTCAAAGGCAGTTCGTCTTCCTCTCTCACCCCGACTATTGTAGCACGGCGGCGCCCTCTTCTTCCTCACCTCCGATCTCCTTCCTCCTCCACTCTCTTCCAAATCCCTTTGGGGAGGAGCTTGCCCCAGCATTGGAGATCGCCTTGGTGGAGTTGGTGGACGCCGGGAGGTCTTGGCACGTGCGGATTTGGCCCCTTCTCTCCGAAGAACAAGGTACCGGGATTTCACACCCCGATCTACCAATGTACTTTGTTTTGGGTCGATTCCTCGCACGTGCTAGCTATTCTTAGTATATTCATGCTATTGGAATGTCTTTCATGCAATGCACGTGGTCGATCTCGGTGGAGCACGTGATTCATGCCGCAATAGGGTTCCACCGGAAGTTCCGGTCCCCGGCCAGGAAGTTCCGTGAGCCCCTGCCAGCAAAGTCTGCACCGGTGGCTCTGCTTGTCGATTCCTTTTGCCGCATTCCACCACCATGACTAAGACTTCCCTTTGCCGTGTCTTTTGTGTTGTGCAGCATGACTTGTCGTACCAATCCAAGTCGTTCCGCTCGCCCCGGTGAGACTCGGTCTCGCCCGCAGAGCATCGGTGATGGGGAGGAGGATCGTGTTCGTGGCACCCGGGCTGCGCGCCGTGGCTCTTCTCGTGCAGCCTCCCCTCAGCCCGGGAATGTAGAAGATCCTGTCAGTGTAACCCATCGGTCACATTCTCGTGCTTGTCCACCTTCCGCTCACCGGACCATGGTTAATGATGCTGTAGCTGCTAGTCAGATTGAGGTGGAGGGATGTGCCATTGCTCCGGAGGTTGTGCGTCGATCTCCTGTTCGCATTGGTGTTGCGACCATGAACAGGAGCCTTCCTCGCCACTCCCATTGGGCTCCTCGGCCACATATGCCGGAGACTCCTTCTGGAGTTACTCCAAGATGGTCGATTGACTACCGCAAGCAAGCAAGGGATGTCAAAAGGATGCGTCAAGAAAATCCGTTTAATTGGACCAAGTTTGAAGGTGTTGATCCTCGCTTTTGGTCCTAATTTCACCATGATTACTATGTGAGTGTGTGTATGAAGACTGGACACAGAGGTTCCACTACACCTATTCTTCAGCACAAGGCCCCCACTCTCAAGTCTTTGCAAGCTCACAAGAATGCCAACGTTGATGCTTTGATTGAGAAGCTTGAGGAATGGCGTATTCTGCCGCTCATGTCCTTCAAGCACAATTGGAACACTGAGATCCTCCTTCAGTTTTGGGCCTCTCTTTACATTGATGAGACGAACAAGGTACTTCAACGATGATCGAGACTTTGCATTATCGTTGTGATTACCGTCGGTTCTCTCGTCTTCTTGGGTTTGATCGCGAAGATAGAGAGGCTCCTAGCTTGTACAATCACTATGCTAATGGTGTTGGGCGTGCTGATTTTATTAATGCTGGACTTTATCTTGACCCTGTGCATGCAAATGGGAACACTCATTACTTGAAGCCTTATTTCTATGTCCTCAACAACCTTCTCCGTGCCACCATTGATCCAAAAGTTGGGGACTCCACCAAGTTGCAGAACCATGCCCCTACTATTCTTGTATGTTTTGGTCTTGACAAGAGGTTTAGTGTGACAGATTTGCTTTGGCGGTATATTCAGGAAGTGTCCATTGATCCTCACAAGTCTTTGCCTTATGCACCATACCTTATGTATGTGATTGAGCAAGTGATTGGTTGTTCCTTCTACCATGACACCATTCATCCGGATTGGAAGGTGAGATTTCTTGGGCCACACATGGGCAAGGGAAAGACCCCGATGGCTGGTGATAGTGGTGCTGCCCCCGAGGATGAGGATCTTGGGGGTGCTGAGACTGAGGATGCTCCTCCTGTGGATCCTTCTGTTGGAGCTGCAGCTGGTCGTGAGAGTGGACGTGGCCGTGGCCGTGGCCGTGGGCGTGGTAGTGCTACCCGCCATGCTCTCTAGAGGTTCTTCTCCTACTTTTGCTACACTCAGAAGAAGACCGATCAGCGCCTTCATCGCTTGGAGGAGAAGGCGGATCTTCCTCCTTCCTCTCCTCTCCGAGAGTTCCAGGATCCCTATGCTGAGTATGACACTATGTATGGAGGTCATGGAGATGATGCAGGTGAGCAGCAGCAGGCCCCTCCTTTCAGTGCCTTTGATCCTTCATATGGCAGTGGACTTCCCTCCGGCTACACCATGGAGGACACCGAGCTGGGTGCTTCCTATCAGGACATCTTTGGTACTGCCGATGATGTCACCCGGGCTTCTCTCTTTACGGTGCTCCTGCTTTTTGGTGATGCAGCTGGTCCGTCGTCGTCCAAGGGACACTTCTTCCACAAATGACAAATGAGGACTACGACGACTACTAGTGGTCTGTGCTTTGCCCCCTTTTGCTCCTTCTCGTGGCCAACCCTTTTTGGCATTTGATGCCAAAGGGGAGTGTTAGGCTTATTATCATGATGTAATAGGGGTAGTTAAAAATTTTGTTCTGTAATAACTCTATCTCGTGTGGTGAACTATGTAGTAAACCTGAACTATTTGTGTGTGATGGATGACTGTAGGCTAAAACTACTTATGTTTATTCAGTTTATCATCATGTGATGCTTCTTATGTGATTTTATGATGGTGATTGTTGTCTTTGGAATGGTTATGTTGGTTTAAGTCCTTTTCTTTCTATCATAACCATTCAAGTTCGTTTACTTTATTCTTGTGATATATCTTGTCATATGCATCACGGTTTTATTGTCACACACACTCTTAGGCACCCCACGGATTGCAAAATTTAGGGGGAGCTTCTCTAGTGTATGCTATCTTGATTTCACTCAAGTTTTTAAAATTCAAATCCTATGCATACACTTAGGGGGAGCCCTTCTTAAATCTTGGAATTCAAAAGCTCAAATTCTTTCTATCATATGTAAGCCTAAATTGGTTGTCATCAATTACCAAAAAGGGGAAGTTTGTTAGTGCATTCGCCCTTGTGGTGGGTTTTGGATAATTAATGACAATCAAATTAGGGACTAACATGTTTATCAAGTGATATCTACAGTGTTAGTCCATTGATGAATCAAAAAAAAAAGAATTCGGTGAATGATAGCACCCTAAATTTTATGGACAAAAGGCGTTCCGGCTCAAGTGATTCACTCTCTTTTATTTTGATTTGAGTTATAGGAAATGTCGTACTATCAAGAGGGACACAAAGTTAACTAGCTAGATGGAGAATAAAAGTGCTCATGTCGATGTTTTAGAGTAGCTTGAGAGACACCATCGCACCCACATGCACGTAGACTTGTTTTTCGCTTGTTCTGCGGGGGTGCACCGGAAGTTCGGTCATGTACCGGGAAGTTCCGGTGGTTGCGCTGTGGCGCAAACTTCCGCTCTCCCAGCGGAAGTTCGGCTCTCAGGGACCGGAAGTTCCGTAGTTCTAGTTTACGCGGCGGCTTTACAGCTTTTGACTTGGCGGAAGTTCTGGTCTCGACCGAGAAGTTACGCCTCGACCGAAGTTCCTGGTCGAGACCCGAAAGTTCTGGTCAACCCGAGTCTCGCCCATTCTCAAGCCAACGGTCGGATCGAGTGGGACCGGAAGTTACGGTGGGTTCCACCAGAGTTCCGGTAGGTCATTCGGAGGCCGAAGTATATATACTTCTCACCTCCGTTTCTAAACGTTACGCCAGGCAATACACTCACTCGCTGCACCTCCTACTGTTCCCAAGCATTGACTCACCCACTCTCTCTCCCCCTTTGCTTCTAAGCTCCAATCCTTGATTGTTTGAGCTAGGGTCGTGAGATTTGAGAGCGGGAACATCGACCTTCGACTTGAGCACTTGGTTTCCTCGTCTTGCCGGTTGGGTTTGTGTTTATTACTCTTGGGTTCTTGAAACCCTAGCCGGCTAGGCGTTCTTTGTGGTTGCCCGTGTTGATTTACTTGTGAGGGCACCCCGAAGTGTTTGTATCACCCTTCATCTTAGTGGATATCTCAAGTTGACCTTTGTGGTTGCTTGAGGGAGGTGACCTACGTGGTCGAGCCTTAGTGGCCATCTCAACAATGAGGACGTAGGAACTCCTTTGTGGGGATTGCCGAACCTCGGGATAAATCGTGTGTCCCGCATGCTTGTTGTGGAGGTAGCTTCGACTACCCTTGTTATTGTGTTCTTCGTATTCCTTCTTGCATATTTGGTTGTAGGTTGGAGAACTCAATTCAAGAGTTGGTGAGACACGACCTTGTGGAAGGCTCAATTCAATCACCAACATCATCTAGAAGTATGTGGCAACAATTGCAACCCGAAATCACAACTCACTTTCTCTCGATTTCAGATCGCTTTTAGGGCACCGAAGTTACGGTCGGTTTGCACCGGAAGTTACGGTCAAGGACCGAACTCCGCTCCAAACCACCGAACTTCCTGGTCGGTGGTTTGACTTCCGCATTTCGAGTTTGTGAGTTTCAGGTTTTGCAAATACGCCTATTCACCCCCCTATAGGCCAATTAGGTCCTTTCAACGATGCAAATAAATATATGTTTAGAAATTCTTTTTTAGTGAAATTGACTTGAATCTTTTCAAAGACAAAAAAAATCATGTTGCGCATAAAAAAATAGTCAAAACAGAGGCTATTCAATACAATTGGCTATTTCATTTCATGAGTCGATATCATTTTTTAAATTATGATAATATAGGCAACCTGTTTGAATGGATTAGTTCCTTTGGCTAAATAGCCACAATCCCTATTCTCCCGTGGTGATTCAATAATACTCTATAAAATGCGTATGAATGGATATTAGCACAGTGATAGGAAAAATTGTTGTGAGAGCTTTGCTACTGAAGAAGCCCACTCTTTATAGTGATATGGTATTGATCAAATCTGCATGCATGACAAAGAAAGTATCTGCTGGGAATTCTCCAATGGCAATAAAGCATGTAGTCAGTTCAGCAGTTTCTTACACTTTGTTTTATCTCCCACGCAAGTTCAAGAGTCTTTTGATAAGCCTCGCCGGCAGGAACACAGATGTTTACAAATCCTGCAATGTGAGCATACATGACCCTTATAAGAATCGATAAAAGGTGTCCTTGTTGAGGAAAAAGAAGTCCTAACAAATAGAAGCAAAGATGAAGAAATTAAACCCGACCCATAGTTACAGACCGCATCAAATCTATGACCAGTGAATATTAGTTCCTTTGCTCTTGACCTTCCAACAATCCTAGGAAGGCGCCCGTTTCCTCCGAGTCTTTGGGCCGTGAGCCCCCCGGCGCAAGGCGGAGACAGAGGGCGACCAGGCGCGAGGTTGCTGAACTTGTCATTGATGGAGGCAAGGATCTAGAACGCGTGGTGATGGTCTCCTCCAGGTGCCGCTGCCCCTCCGCGGCCCGGCTCGTGCATTCACTTCCATGGCACGAAATGACGAACTACAAAGCTATGGGCACCGGGCGTCGTACCACGCGCGATTCACCTCCACCACGCCGCAGTTCGTGAGTTCTGGGCGGACATACAGAAAACGCCGGGATGGGCGCGAGTGGAGAACGCTGGCAAGCCGCCGGGATCGCCGCGCCCCGGATGGTGGAGCTTACTTGATGAAGCACGGCGGGCGAGCTCCCCGCTCCCGGGCGGCATCCTCGGGTCCTCGATGGCAAGCCCGGCCACGCGACACAGCTCTCTTCCTGGGTGGACGCTTGCACAGCAAAAGGAGATTGCGTGGAGGCCGCAGGGTTGCCGAGCCGCGGCGCGCAGGGTAGGGCGCCGTGCGCCAGGCGGGCGTGGAGCACGAAGCGCGCCAAAAGTGAAGCAGCTTGCCGCGGCCGGCGAGGAGATCGCGAGCCGCCGCGATCGCGCATAGGGATCCTCCGCGCCGCAGGCGTGGGGGCCAGCGGCGCGGCGGCGCTTGACGCGCGCGTCGCGCAGGGAGCCACCGCGGCAGCCAGGAAGCAGCAGTGCAGGTTTCCGTGGGATCTAGCAGGGGCTGGCGGCGAGGAGATCGCGCAATGCGTAACTTCCTCCGTGATGATGACGAGTTTTCGGCGGCACGGCGCGGGAGGCTGGAGGTGTGACACTTTTGATTTGGGCCGTCCGACGTGAATGAGTAAGGAGAGAGAATGTATGAAATTAAATCTGGGCTGTCCATTTTAATTGTGTTGGTTTTCTGGGTACAATTTCGTGGGTGGATGGAGGGGCGGCTTCTCAGCGGGAGACGTTTTTCGCGTGTGGACGTAGGAAAAAAAATCCGGTGCATTAGTAGGTTGATATAGATATAGATAGATACATTACAAATATATTATTATTATAATGATAAAACTAGAATAACGGGTGAAAATTAGGCTATAGAAATTGTGTTTGATGATTTACAAAACATCACTTACCCTGTGAACTGTTCCTTCGCATGGACCTAGCGGTTCCCATTACTACCTCGATTTGAATAGCGGTTCCCATTACTAGCTTGATTTGAATGGCTACGGAGGTCTTGATCAGTTCGTAAAAAACTTGCATTCGAACTCCTGTAGTACTTTCGTTTGTATTTGGCAAATATTGTCCAATCGTGCACCAACTAGGTTCAAAAGATTCATCTCGTGATTTACAACTAAACTGTGTAATTAGTTATTTTTTTATTTTTATTTAGTGCTCTATACATGCGGGTAGAAATTGATATGATGGAGAGAGAGTGGAAAAACTTGCAACTTTCATTCCAACTGAACAAGGCCGGAATCATGTCGGACCGTCGCGGGGCCTAGCAATGATATCTGGCGTTAGTTTGAATTTTGAAAACAATTATAAGGCCGCCATGGATATGCTATGCCTTTTTTATGCCGTTTGACGATTAGTGTTCCACATTCTACTGAAGGAAAACCACATCCTCGTTTCATCCGCTCACAGGTTTCCTCTTAAAACCTCAACAAGCTCCCGTGCACAAGGCATATACATTCCTTAAGTTTTTGCTTCATTCAGGCATGCATATAAATTTAACAAAAAACGTTCTGATCTTTGTACACACTTGCTGAGAAGTACCTTGGCCTCCCCACAGAGACTGGAAGGAGCTTGAGTGGTTTATTTGAATACCTACCAGCCCAAGTGAGAGGTAAGATAGATGCCTGGTGTGGAAGGGAAGCAAGTTGTGCTGGTCGGGAGGTGTTGATAAAATCAGTAGCACAAGCTGTCCCGACATATTCAATGAGCTGCTTCCTCTTGCCGAAAACAACATGTAAGAAGATGCGAACAGCAATCTCAAACTACTGGTGGGGAAGTTCAGCTGACAACCGGCGTATACACTGGATGAGCTGGGAGCGGCTGACTCGACCCAAGAATGAGGGAGGTATGGGGTTTAAGGACCTCAGGAGTTTTAACCTTGCAATGCTGGGAAAACAAGGTTGGAGATTGATCACACAACCAGATTCGCTCTGTGCAAGAGTGCTTAAGGGGCGCTACTATCATGACTCGGAATTTATGCAAGCAACTAGGAAGAGGCATGCGAGCAGCACCTGGAGAGCAATCATAGCTGGAAGAGAAGCTCTGCAGACTGGCCTGACCAAACGAATTGTTGATGGCACAACTACAAGAATTTGGAGGGAAAGATGGATTGCTGACCATTTTGATGGCAGACCAATCACTTTACAGAATGGACACAATATCGAGATGGTAGCAGACCTGCTTACCCCGAGTGGATGCTGGAATGTGCAGTTAGTTAAGAGCTGTTTTCTGCAAATTGATGCTGAAGCCATTATCAGACAGCCGGTATGTAGGGGAGCTTCAGATTTCTTCGCATGGGAATTGGAAAGAACAGGAGTTTATTCAGTCAGATCAGCCTACAGATCACTCTACAAGAGGGGGATTGGAGAATCACAGAATCAGGTGGCCAGCTCCTCCTCTGATGGGTTGTGGAAGGTTTTGTGGAAAATGAAGGTACCACCAAAAGTGAGGGTGTTCTGGTGGCGTGTCATCCATGGATACTTACCAGCCAAAGGAGTGCTGTACCGAAGACACATTGAACAGACTGCCGGGTGTGAAGATTGTGGAGATCCAGAGGAGTCCATTCTCCATGCTCTAATTCACTGTACAGCGGCCAAAAATTTCTGGAGCCAAGTTAGAAGGGGAACAGGGGTGAAACTCCCTAGTCTGAACCCGGACACTTGGACTACTGATCTGATATCAGGACAGCTCTCGCAGAAGGACAGAGCGATGATCATGTGCGGTATGTGGGCCTTGTGGATGATGAGGAATAAAAGGCGGCATGGGGAGCAGACAATGAGTATCCATCAAGCTGTTATTTGGGCCAGAGACACAGCTCATGATCTCTGGAGCCTGAATCAACCGTCGCCGCAACGGGGAGGAGTCCAAATAGGATGGAGTCCACCATGCCCGGGATGGGTGAAAATAAACTCTGATGCTGCTTTTCAGAGGTCTGACAAGTGTGGTGCAACAGCTTGTATCATTCGAGATGCCCATGGTGGCTTTGTGATGGCCCAAGCACACTGGTACGACAATTGTCTTGATGCCTGTATGATGGAGGCTCTGGCGTGTAGAAACGGACTCATTCTGGCAAGGGACAGTGGTGCTCAAAGAGTGATCCTGGAGACTGACTGCCTGGAGCTCGTCAATTTGTGGAAGAAGGAGGGACAACGGTCTATCTTTGATTCGGTGCTGCAGGAAATTCGTGAACTGAAGCTTGCCTTTCATGGTTTTGATTTTGTTTATGTTAATCGAAGATGTAATAGAGTAGCTCACGAACTAGCTAGACAAGTCACTAGCACACATCGCCTGGAGACGTGGCATGTAACTCCAGCATGTGTGACGGATTTGGTGATGTTTGAGGCTTCGGCCGGTTAATTAATGAAAGGCAAGTTTTACACAAAAAAAAAAAAAAAAAAAAGCGACGAAGGCATCTTCACGAGAATATGCGGAGTGGCGCTTCCTAGATTCGCGTCATTTTTTTTTTCAGGAATCTGGCCGTCTCGACAAGGGTTTCCATGGGTTTGCCGCTGTTTCCGCTGTTTCCACGGTATGGCCCGTGAGATCAGGCTGTCTCTGCTGCCCATCGCCTTCTCCAGCGTCAGAACTCAGAGACCGAGGAAGAGCTAGCGAACCTTTTCGAAGCGATCTGTTGTGCTTCGTCGGTATGGAGTGTAGTAGTCTGTAGTCATGCGTATAGGCGTAGTATCTTCAATTTTTCAAGCTGCAACTTGTAATACCTGTTTTTCTAGTACACTGGCTTGCAACAGACCGGACTATCATGGCGATGTGTGCACTATATATGTGCTTATGTATGCGGTATGCCCATGGATTCGATTCGATCGACCGGTTTGAAGAAAAAAAAAACTCAATGTAAAGATAGACAAATACTCCAGAAGACAGAAATTCTCTCTCTTAAATTCTGTTGCGCACTGAAAGTGGGAAAGCTATATTCTTTGTGCACAGAAAAACGTATTGTTATGCTCTATTCTCATCATTTGCAATTGTTTATTATTTTATCGTACTAGTATTGATGAAATATATGGACCGGCGCATATCTATATTATAGAGAACACAAAAGGTGTAACCATGTTTATTCGGAACAAAAACCATGATTTGTGAATACTGATAGACAAAACACTATGTAGGAGTAGTAGGAAAAAAAAAACCAATATTTTTGGGACAACCACAGCTAAGGAGGAAAAACCATGAACCCATTATTATGCAGGTTCTATAAAAACATTTATATGTTATCATAACTACTTGTTACAAATGTAACTATGTGTTTTAAAGTATATAAAATCTAAAAGCATGTTTATTAAAATAACATATCCATATGACCTATGGTCAATTAACAAGTCAAAGTATGAGAGTAGAACGACCCCACATAATGGTTGTTCATGTGGATCTATCATGTGTACTTTTCTACGTCCCTAACATCGTAAAAGATATTCCACCGTCATCTTACGTGGACCCCGGTATAGATCTACCACGACATGTGCTTTTCTCACCGACCAATGTCACTTGACTTGACCAACCAACCCAAAGATCAGTGGCCACTTGGTCTTTTCCCATTTTAGCTTTGGCCTCTTCTTAAAAAAAAAATCCATGCTGCCACCCAACGGCTTTGCTTAATCCTTAAAATAATGAGACAAACACTCATTGCCACGTAAAACGTGTCACACACATGAGAACTCGTGAGAACTACGCTATTAGCTCAATAGAAATTCTTCATTATCTCGTCAGCTACATCACTGTTTCAACGAGCAAGAATGCCACAAACACTGACACAAGAGTAGACTGAGGTGGAGCCTGAAGGCTTCTCTCACCTCAACGTGGCAGGGCAGCCATCTGCCATTTCGAAATGTTAGTTCGGGGGAGCATTTGACTCGCGATAATCTCTGTGGCTCTCTAGATTTTGTCCTGGAAGTTGCTGTTTATCGTTTTTTTTTTTTTTCCTTGGGTTGGTTGATCGAGAGAGAAGCTGACAGAGAAGGACCGAGGCTTTGAAGGCCGGGAAAGCGACGCGCAGAGGATCTGGGACATATCCGCTTGGATATTCCCCTTCCTGGAAAGGATTATGCCTCGAATCTTCCGCTGCCGCAGCGTGCTCTGCTGGTCATGCCATGCGGGTACTTTCATAAAGAGGCATGCGAGTAGCAGAATATTGGAGTTTTGCTTGGATCCTCTGCGCCCAGTGAGCTGTGTTCTTCGATGTAGTAGTACTGCATACACCGGCTTGCTTCGGCGTCCAACAATGCCAAGTCGCCGCATTACACAATTGGTGGATTTTGTATTAATGAAACATTGAATATAACTTCTGTTGTCCGTTGGAGATTGATTGCACAATAGTTGCCTCTGATTTGGCCACTTTTGGAAGAAATTAAATTACAACATTGGCATTAATTTTGGCAGCAAAAAAGTTCCTTTTCTTAATGTAATGTCACATTCAGATTTTAATTAATCGATGATTTTGGCGAAAAGAACATCGTTTTTCCCAATTTAGTTCAATATATGAATACATATTAACAACTATCAACTTCATTTTTCAATGCCTTGTGTTGGTCCTAAAAGATGGTTTTAGTAGAGTTTTCATACTTATTTATTTATTATAATCCCGCAAACTAGCTAGGTGTTTACACGAGAAAATTAATATATCTATAACTCCTATAAGCCTTGTCGGTTGCCGTAACCGGTGGTCCTAGCCCCGACGAGTGAATTTGTGGTGCGTGCTCCCAACTCCTGATGGTGTGCAAGATGAACACAAGGGTTTTATACTGTGCCGGGCAAGAGGAGGCCCTACGTCCAAAGTGGGGGGAGAGAGATTCTTGTATTATCTTGCACCTAAGTGCTTGTAGGTAGGGGTTTACAAGCAGGTGGAGAGAGGGACCTGGTCCCAAGTCTCGTGGTGATCGTGCGGATTGCCGATGTCGAGCTTGTGTGTATGCCTATGTCTACTTGAGTGAGCTTTTTCCCCCCCCCTTTATCTACGGCCCCCCGCCTCTCCCTTTTATAGCCGCAAGGGGGAGGCCGAGGCTTACAAAGAGTATCGCGGCGTGGGAAGTCGTTTCTTCCCCCCGGTCACGGCCTTGGTGCCCACCGCCATCTTTGTGCCGAGGCCCCGACGCTGGCTTGGCAATCGCCGCTAGCGCCGTAGGGCATGGACGTGGTCGTGAGGGGTCACATCCTCCATTCCTCGACAACGGAAGAAGCGACGCCCCGTAAGTTGTCGGGTGGTCGGGGGACGATCCGCCCCTCGTAGCGCACAGTAGCTTTGACTTCTCCCCGCTTCCGAGGCACGGAGGACCCCGGGCCCACCGCCGCACACGGTGTGGTCGGCATGGGAGAGCCAGCCATCGGGCGATCGCCGCCATCGGGGCGATCGTTGCTCATCCCGGCTCAGAGAACCCGGAGGAATCTGTTGCTTTGACCGGGCGCCCCACATGGCCTCGCTCCCCCGCACGGCGGGTGATGCCGGATGACGGCCCTTGGCGTGGCGACGCCGCCTGGGCCTCCGACCCCGACCGCCGAGGGATTAGACAAGACAGCCTCACGTTGGTCGGCATGGCCTCCACCGTGGAGGATAACGCATCCCGAAGCCGGGTGAGAGCCGCGGACGGGACGGCTCCCCATCCCCCCGCTACCTCGACAAACACCGTGGGAAGGCGGGCGGTGGTTATACGTCAAAATCGGAGCCCTTGGTTTGACCAGAAGTGCGGGCGCGACCCGCCCGAGGCCCTGCCCGCCAGGGGGGCTCTGGGCGGGGCGGAGACCGGCCCCCGTCCGAGGCCCCAGCCCGGGGGGGGGGCTGGGCGGGATTCGGAGTTGGCGCCGTCCGAGCCCTCGCCGGTGTGGGCTCTGACGGACCGGTAGGGGTGCCGCCTCGGTGTGCCGCAGCCGTGGCCCGATTGAATAGTGGGAGGCCCCTGGGCCAAGCTTTACGTTTGTTGGGCTTTCTTTAGGGGCCCTTGTTTTGTCCCCGACAAGAGCCCCCGAGCCTTTGAAGGAGTGAGTGCACTCGCTCGTAGGCCGAGGCCGCGCGCCTTGGTCGCAAAAAGTCTCGCTCTTGGTGGTGCGCGCGCGAAGCATCTCCGGGTGTAGCCCCCCGAGGCCTCTGAGGAGTTTTGAGGATTCCTCCGAGGGCTTGTGGTTAGTTTACATGGTGTGGCTTGTGGTTGTATCGGGAACCGTGCTTTCTAGCAGGGGCGCGCGAGCGCACCCGTCGGGTGTAGCCCCGAGGCCTCGGAGGGGTGTGTGTGTACTCGTCCCGAGGGCTCGTACGTGTTTTAGTGGTGAAGCGAGCCGTGATGCCGAGCCCCCGGCCCGTCGGGCTCGTCCGGGGATCGCTGAACGTCCGTGACACTTTCCCGAGCCGGCTCGCGTTGGGGGAAGTCCCCCCACCGCCGCGGGCGTCGAGGGGGAGCCGGTTGGTACTTGGTCATTAGTTTTTACGCACCTCGGCCCCTTCCGCGGGGGAGGGGTGGACTTCGTCGTGCTTTTCGACGACGAGTGTCGAACACGACTTGGTCCGGTGAGCTATTAACGGGTGGGATCCAAGTGAACCGCCTCGTGCCCCGCTCGTTAGGGGTTGGTCCGGGGCCGAGGCGCGTTCATAAGAGCCGCACGGTATGCCTCGAGGCGGCTCGGGTCCGTCCCGCCCGGGTCCCGAGGGCTCGATGCACTCCCACGCGGGATCCCCCTTCTCGGCGCCATGCCGGGGCTCGGATGTCGCCGGGCGAGGGGCGGCCCCGGCTTGCGCGGGGCCAAGGGTATGAGGCCGTCCGAGCTGCCCCCGACTCTGTTGCCACGAGGTGGTCAAGCGAGCCTTGAGATGGGCCGCCTTTGCTCCTACGGACCGTAATCGGAAGCCGTCGCCTCGGCTCCTTCATGGAGAAGGAAGCCACCCGCTTTGCCCCATCGTGGGGCGGGGCGCGTTTTTCGGCCCGGCCGCTGATGCGGAGAGCGCCCCCGGGGGGAGGTGGCGGCCCCACTTTCTCCGCCGTGGGCGGTTGCCGTGGCGTGTGTGGTCGTGGGCCCCGCGGTGGATGTGATGCACGGCGCCAAGCGGCTGCTGGGCCACGCTGCGGTGGTAGGGGCCCTGCCCTCGCGCCGCCGGATTTTTGTGCGGGCGGGCCGGTGCAAATAAGATGTGGTGCGCCGACCCGTGCAGCATGCCGCCGGTGCCGCCGCCTGGTCGCGCTGGTAATCGACACGGCGTATCGTGGATTGATAATGCCAGCTTAATGCAAAGAAGGAAAACGCTGCCGGGTATAAGTACCTGCGGCGGCGGCGCGGGCCTTCCTTCTTGCCTTCCTTGCCTTTGCTCCCGCCTTTGTTCCTCCGCCATCGCCATCTCCGCTCGAAAGCCGCTGAGAGAAGGGAGCGAGAAGAGAAAAAACCTCGCCCGCGCCCATCCATTCCGGGTTGCCATGGCGTCGAGACCCGAGATCCTCGGCGTGGGAGGAGTGGGAGACAAGCTCCGTGACGCCGCTCGGAGCCGGTGACGCCGTGGGGGAAGGGGCTTTCTCCGCCCCTCGCGCCCAACGTGGACCTCACCGGAGTGGGATTGTCCCGCGGGCCGACCACTGCCTCCGCACCCGCCTCGTGGATACGTCGTGAGCTTCACGGCGTTCTATGAGAACGGGTTCGGGATGCCTGTGGGATTCATGAGGGCCATCCTCGAGTACTACGGCTCGGAGCTGCAGAACCTCAACCCCAACTCCATCACGCATCCGGCGGTGTTCGCCGCCTGTGGTGAGGGCTTTGGGGTCGAGGCCCATTGGGACCTCTCGGCTCTACTTCTTCGAGGGCGCCCCTTTACTTCAAAGGCGTTTGAGAGGGGGGGAAGAGGACACCGTCCGGGGCGGCTGCATACCGCAGTCATGGGCGCCAAAATGTGGATTCATACATCCCGGCGAAGCTCACCTCCTCCAACCGCGGCCGGGCGCGGGCTGAAGTGGTTCTACCTCCCCGAACGACTCGCCATCCGCCCGCTTACACCGGGAGGGTGTTCGACGCGAGCCCGTGAGGTGGAAGGAGGAGGTGATCCTGTGGAAGATCATTCCACTGGAGAAGGCGTTCCGCGCTTTGAAGACGCTGACCAAGAAGGGGTTGGACGCGTCAGTTGTCATCGCCGCCTTCCATAGACGGCGAAGTTCTGCCCCTCATGCATAGGCGGCCCCCGCCCGTTTGACATGACGGAAGGTAGCCCCCGGGCCGGGGCGAGGATGTCGTCCGTCGACCTTGAGCACGACGAGATCGCCGACGGACCAAGAAGGCGGCGACGGTGGCGGGCGCCTCCAACCTTTACAAGGTTGCGATGCGCCCCACCGTAACGCCATCTCCGTGGTGAGTCCCCTGGGTTGTGCGCGGTTGGTCGACGTTCGCCTCCTTCCCTTTGCCCTTATCTTATTCTATTTTTCGCGAGGACCGGCCGGGAAGCCGGGCGCCCAAGCCCCCCATCGCCGCGGAAAAAGAGAAGAACAAAGCCCTCGCGGAGAAGCGCAGGGGGAAGAAGAAGGAGAAGTCGGACAGAATGTCCGCAGCGTAACGAGCGGCGTGAGCCGACAAGCCGCGGCGCCGGCAGCGATGAGGGACTCCCCGAGAGCCGACGCCCGACACCACCGGGCGCCGATGATGATGATGAGGATGACGAGGGGAGGATTACGACTTCCTCGGCTTCATGGAGGACGAGGTGGAAGGAGTCGTTGATTCAAATTTCCTGGCCCCAGCGACGCTGCGCAGGCGGGCAATGAGAAGACCGGCGCCACGTGCCTCGGCCTCGGCGTTTTCGGGGCCGGGGGCCGAAAGAGCCTGGGCGCCTGAGACGCGACTGCCGGGAGGGGTGAGGCCCCTCCCCGGTCGTCCCCCAGGCCGACGAGCCCCTGGGCGGGGGTGGCTCGGATGCGCCCGGGGAGCGCCCCGAGGTGGCGCGGAAACCGCCGAGGGTGAAGCGCGGACTCGCCCGCGAAGGTGGCGACGCCGGAGGGCTGCAGACTGTGCCCGCGACCCCAGTCGCGCGGGCCAAGGACGCCTCAAGTCGAGCCCCGATGGGGGCGCCGCCCGTGAGCCGGCCGTTCAGCCGCCGGGCCACGTGGTGAGCATCTCCTTCTTCTTCGAGTCCTTCATCGTTTTTTGTTTCATTTCTTCCCTCAAGTCTCGGCTCTTCGCCTCCGCATGCAAAAGCGCAAAGGCGGCCCCGCTCCGGCACCGCTTGCTGCGGCGCAAGCAGGAGGCGAAAGGCCGAGACAGCGGCGCCCCCCCACTCTGCGCGCGGTGTCGTCGCCGGCCGCCGAGGAGAGAGAAGCGGTCGAGCGCCGCCTGACGCGAGAGCGCCCCCCCGCCGCGACGGAGAGGGCCTTGCAGGCCCCGTGCGGAGAGCCTCGCCAACCGCTTCTCGTGGGGCGTGCGGCGTCGCTCTCGGTGACCGCCACCGACGACCCACATGGAGGGAGCAGCGCCAGCCGCCCCGAGCCGCGCCTCGACACGGGGAGGTGGTGGAGATCCCCTCCTCAGGAGACCGCCCCACGCTGGGGAAAGAGGTAGCCGCTGCGACACGGCTTCCTCCGGGTGGCTATCGTCTTGGGGTCGCCGATCGGGGCGCCCGAGGGGTCCTCGAACCGGGAGGTGGTTCGGCTCGGGCGTGCTCCGGAGGGCCGCCAGATGGTCCGGTCGGACCGCCAGACCGGGAGGGCCGGCCGCCACGTCTTCGGACGACGCCCGGAGCGCACTCGGTGGGAGCAGTCGGGCAAGTTCGCAGAAAGTTCGATGACCGATGACCGCTCTTCGATCTTCTCAAGAGACCTCCCCGGCATGTCAAGGTATCATAAATGATCGAATCCTTACCTTGACACGGGCGCCCGGATATGGCTAATCCACCGGTTCTAGTTGTCACGAGGATTTGGCGAAGTTTCTCCGGGAGAAATCACGCTTTCCTGGTTGAGGGCCGGCCTCGACGAGGCGCCCATCTTCGCCGTAGGGAGGCAAACCGGGCCGCTGCCGAGTTAACCGCCCTAACGAGGAGAACGCCGACCTCCGCCTCCTCGTCTCGACCCAAGATTGAGGCCTCCGAGGCTCGGGAGCGCAGCATTCTCCTGCCGGGCGGCCTTGAAGGAGCGTTCGTCGGAGCTCGACCGGCTTCGAGTGAAAAGGAGGTGATGAGGACGGCGCTTGTCGAGTCGTCCGACACCATTGGGACCTTGACGGAGAATCTGGTGAACATGGATACCGATCACCAGCTTTTTTTGTCAATGATGTCACCATGATGCGGGCCGAGCTTGGTCAAGTTACCGAACGAGACCAACGTGCTCCGGGTGCGGTGGCGGGGAAGTGGTGCAAACGGAAGGTAAGTCTTGCGTTTGGGCAGTCATATCCTTGCTTTGCTGCTCGTAGATTGACCCCCCCCTCGGCGGATGCAGAGAAGAAGAAATCGTCGAGCAAGCGGCGGCCCTTGTCGCGGGGCGCAGCGGCCTACTCCTCGCCGCGAGGCGAGCTCGACGCCCCTAAAGGAGAAGGTCCAAGCCGCCTGCACACGCGGCGGTCGAGGCCGGCGAGCCCGCCAAGATAGTCCCACCTGGGCCTAGAAGCGTTGCCTGCATGCGGAGACGCCACAGGCCCACGCCGCCCTTCAGTCCGGTCTCCTGACCGGGCGATCGCACACCTTGGCGATGACCCTCTCCCACTATGACCTCGACCTCCCCAAGATTTCCGAGGGGCTTGTCGTCGCCGAGGACGCCCAGGAGGGTCATGAGGGGGAGGTATTCGCCGAGCCGCCCGTCGGGCCAAGAAGCCACGCCCTGTCCGGGTCGGGCACTTCCGCACGGCTATTCTTTCCGGTGCTACCGAGGGGGCCGACGCCGCCGACGCCGCGAATGCCGATGCCAGGAGAGAGGGGGGGCGATGCCCCCAAGAAGCTTCCGCACTGGGCCGAGTGTGCCCATGTAAAAAAACTTGATTAGTATTTTGTTTTCTCCGTGTTACCTAAGATCTTGGCCCGTCGAGGCCTCATAATTTGTTGATCATTTTCTGCCTATTTTTCGTGCCCCCGAATCTCGCCTCGTGTTTAGATTAGGGCCGTTTATGGGGACATTGAGTTTAGAGGTTCGTTCCTTAGTCAAGGGTGGTAAGTAAAGGCTCCCGTAGCGCTGGGGCGTAGGAGGCCTTGTAGCTTTGCCAGCTCTGACGTTTTGGAGCGATCCCCCCGCAAAGCATGAAGCTTCTTCGTCCTTTAGGCGGTAAGTAGGAGTACTGTAGCGCATGGGCGTAAGTGACTCCGTGGCTCATCCGACCCTAGGTTTCAAGACGCCTTTCTAAACGTTCGGGATCTTCAGCATGAAAGCGTTCGAAAAACGATAAACTAAAAGGTAAAGTGCTTGCAGAGTGCTTTTCAGGAGGGGGTTCCCCCCTGTCCAGCCCCCGAGGGAGGCTCGGCTTTGATGGATCAAAGCCGAGTCTCGCTTAGACTCTGAGATGGTGAAAATAGTTCAGGTCTTCAGCCCCCGAGGGCCTTGGACGTGTTTCTCGTTTGCAGAAAATTGTAAAAATGAGAAGTGCTTCCCATTCTTCTTCGAGAAACATGAAGTACAACTACATGTAGAAACTTGGAAGCTTAAGGGTAGAAGCGGCGTAGCCGTTTGGATGTTCCAAGCGTTGTTGAGGACTTCTCCGGCTTCATTTGCGAAGCTTGTATGTGCCCGGTTTGAGTACCTCGGCGATGATGAAGGGCCCTTCCCAAGGCGGCGTGAGCTTGTGGCGTCCTTGGTTGCTCGACGGAGTCGGCACCAGGTCGCCTTCCTTGAGGTCTCGGATCCGGACCGGCCGGGTCGTGGTAGCGTCGGAGGGACTCGCTGGTATCTTGAGTGTAGGAGGGCTGCGTCCCCTAGCTTCCTCAAGCATGTCCAAATGAATCCTCCCGAGCCACTTGGTTTCGTGCCTCGTTGTAGGCCTTGAGCCTCGGGGACCCAAATTCCAAGTCGGTGGGTAGCATGGCCTCGGCACCGCACACCGTGAAGAAAGGCGTAAACCCCGTGGGCTCGGCTTGTCGCCGCCCCGAGGCTCCAGAGGACCGAAGGGAGCTCCTCGAGCCACCTTTTGCTTTATTTAAGCTAGTGTAGTCTACACACGCCCTCCATTTCCCACTCTTTTTTCTAACCATTACAGGATTAGATAACCACTCGGGGTGGAACACCTCTTCGCCGGAAGATGGGGGCCGCTCGCCCCCTTCATCGTTGATGATCCTCCGGTGGACGCCACGGGGCGCTGTCGCGCCGCGGGGGCTCGTGTTGAGCGGCGCTAGCGGTGACCTCGCCGAGCGTCTATCCTCTGGCAGAAGCCGAAGATGGTCGTGGTCGAGCTTGGCCCCGAGGTCGCGGATTTGCTCGACGGTGTGCCGACGCGGCTCCCCGGCGTGGGCGCCGGATCTTCCGCCCTCGGAGTGGCCGGGCCGGCGGTGGAGTCCACTCTCCCCGTGGTCGGGAGGTGTTAGGATCCACCGGCGCAACCATCGGAGTGGTCCGGCAAATGCTCGGGGTCGCGATCCCGGCTGCCGTCGCCGCGGCCGGTCGGTCCGAGGTCACGGACCTCACGTGGAAGCACTCGCTGGTCGGGTCGCACATGTCGTCCGGGAGTCGGAGTCGGGTAGCCGGCGAAAGCGTGCTCCGGATGAACCCCTCGCTCAGCTTTCCTCAAGGTAGCCGGGATGGGATGGATGTAGCCCTCCATTCCTCCCGCCCACGTACTCCTTGGAGCGGATCCGCCGGGGATGTCAGCATTACTCCGTGGGAGCCGGGCGTGACGCTTCTTCCCATGACGGTGGAGACCAACGCCCGGCCAGAAACACCTCATTGACCAAGCCAAACGGCCGGTGGTAGTGGCGGCCCGGCGAAGCCGCCCCCTTCGGCGTCGCCGCCTGCCTGCGCCATCCTCCTCTAGTCCGCCGGCGTGGTCCGGCCGTCTTGCGACGAAGAACGCGCCGCGGTTCCTTCTACGGGGCGGGCGATGGATCTGCCGGGGCCGCGTCGTGGGGTCCCCGAGCCCCGGGCGGGAGGAGCTCCATGTCACACCGACCACGATGACACGAACTCAAGCTCACCGAACCGATCGGGGTCCCTGCTCCAGCCGGCCGGTGGAGAGGAGAGTCGGGGTCGAAACGCCCCCGAGAAGCGTCGTCGCATCCGCTGGCCATCCGGAAATTTGGCGGGAAAAGAGATGAAACACGCACACCCCCTACCTGGCGCGCCAACTGTCGGTGCCAGAACTGGTGGCCCTAGCCCCGACGAGTGAATTTGTGGTGCGTGCTCCCAACTCCGGATGGTGTGCAAGATGAACACAAGGGTTTATACTGGTTCGGGCAAGAGGAGGCCCTACGTCCAGTGGGGGAGAGATATTCTTGTATTATCTTGCACCTAAGTGCTTGTAGGTAGGGGTTTACAAGCAGGTGGAGAGAGGGACCTGGTCCCAAGTCTCGTGGTGATCGTGCGGATTGCCGATGTCGAGCTTGTGTGTATGCCTATGTCTACTTGAGTGAGCTTTTTCCCGCCCCCACTTTATCTACGGGCCCCTGCCTCTCCCTTTTATAGCCGCAAGGGGGAGGCCGAGGCTTACAAAGAGTATCGTGGCGTGGGAAGCCGTTCTTCCCCCGGGTCACGGCCTTGGTGCCCGCCGCCATCTTTGTGCCGAGGCCCCGACGCTGGCTTGGCACTGCCGCTTAGCGCCGGGGGGCATGGACGTGGCCGTGAGGGGTCACATCCTCCATTCTCGACAACGGAAGAAGCGGACGCCCCCAGAAGTTGTCGGGTGGCGGGGGGGGACGATCCGTCCCCTGTAGCGTGGCCGTAGCTTTGACTTCTCCTCCCGCTTTCCGAGGCACGGAGGACCCCCCGGGCCCACCGCCAGACACGGTGTGGTCGGCACAGGGAGAGTTGCCATCGGGCGATCGCCGTCATCGGGCGATCGCCGTTCATCCCGGGCTCAGAGAACCCGGAGGAACTGTTGCTTTGACCGCGCCCCCCACATGGCCTCGCCCCCCCGCATTTGAGGGTGATGTGGATGACGGCCCTTGGCGTGGGGCGCCGCCTCTGGCTCCTCGGGTGACCTGACCGCCGGGAGGAATTAGACAAGATAGCGCCCACGTGGGTCCAGCATGGCCTCCACCGTGGAGGATAACGCATCCCGAGCCGGGTGAGAGCCGTGACGGACGGCCCCATCCCCCTCGCTACTCGACAAACACCGGTGGGAAGGCGGGCGGTGGTTATACGTCAAATCGGAGCCCTTGGTTTGACCAGAAGGCGGCGCGACCCGTCCGAGGCCTGCCCGCCTGGGGCTCTAGGCGGCGAGAATCGGCCCCGTCCGAGGCCCCAGCGGTGGGGGGCTTGGGCGGGACGGAGAGTTGGCGCTCGTCCGAGCCCCCCGCCGTGGGGCTCTGGACGGACCGGTGGTGAGTCTTTGCCCCCGGTGTGCCGAGCCGTGGCCCGATTGAATAGTGGGAGGCCTGTTGGGCCAAGCTTTGCGTTTGTTGGGCTTTCGTTAGGGGGGCCCTTGTTTTGGTCCCCGACAAGCCTAAACCCTATAAGCTAATTCTCTGGTCTCTCGATTGGTCCAATCCTAAAAAGTGATGTCATGTGACGTCATCAAATCGATTACGCCTAATAAGCCTCATTTATCACCCACTAGCTATTTCTTTTGAAATTGAAAAAAAGTCTTAGCAACCTAAACCAAGTATTGTAATTAAAATCCAATTGCACCATGGTGTTTCTCGCAAAAAACTTTTCAAAACAAGATCCCATATGGCTATATTTCGTTTTTTTGCAAACATTGCATCTATACATATATATCTTTTAATCCTTAGTCTAACTTTTTTATATTTCTACTTCAGACCCGCAGCAACGCGCGGGGCATTCCTACTAGTATCACTAATAATTGTTTTCTTTTACTGACAAAAAGTATTATGAAATCAGTTAAACTTTAATTCCCTACAGAGAAACAATATTTCTGATGCAGACATAAATGGTAAGCTCTTATGATGCCACTAGTGCCAACTGCCAACCTTCCTATCAAGAACTATATTAGATAATAGTTTGGTACATCAATATGTGACAAATATTTTGAAATACACTACATATTTTCAGAAACTATCTAAATCAGTTTCCATCTTCTTCTTATTTGGTTCTTCCACTTTTTGTATGACCCAACATTCATCCTTATTTTGCTCTTTTTTCCTCTTTGATTCTTGTGTTTATTTGTCGTAGGGGACTTTTTGCCTATATAGTCATCGTAGCCTTGCCCATGATGTCATGTCCACCTGCCTCCTCTCCTTCAGGCCTTCTCCAACCCAACAGCGTGGCGAGCTGCCCCATGGTCATTCAGGCCTTCACAAGCTATAGTAGTCTCGCAGGTCTGCAGAGATTCTTGCAGAAGAGTCGACGGCCTCCACTGATAAAAGTTTTAAGCTGCACTACAAGGTTGCGTCGTGGACATGGAGCAATGTCTGAATGGGAGAAAGCAACTGGCACAAGCTAAATACTGTAGTGACTCCATGTGCTCTCTGACACAAAGCATACATGTCTGTATTGGCTTACGCCGTGAAAATTCAATTTTCCTCTATACTCCCTATCTACATGTCATGCTGCTTTTAGTTGAGGCACATACTGCTCACGGTGGGGCTACCCTCATCTACTCTGAGCTCACAGCTCCACCTCATTTGCCATCTTCCCTCTTGTCGTCTCTTCCCAAATCCTTTGCGTCTTGCGTCGTTCCTAAACCATTGCTTCCTAGGGCCACTTTGTTCTTCTGTCCACCACGCTCGTGCTTCACCATGTGGAGATGGTGCATGATGATAGACACGAGGGATGGCTCAATTTGCTAAATTTGAGGGACTAAGTTGTTCCACATTGTTGAATGAATATATGTGTGATGATATAACAGTGTTTTTATTTTTTATATCCCCAAATCAAACGCTTCATGTCTTTATAAACCGAACACCAATAAACCATGTTTTGGAATATACTAGGAGCTTTTATGTTTTCTATGTTTTCCTATAACAAAAATAAACTAATTTCTTGTGAAAACTTATGTTTTTTTTTTTTTGAAATTCATGCGTTCCCATCCCATAAAGGGCAGTTCATTCTTTCCCATCCCGTCGGCGGATGTCCTTGATGCCAGCACTTCCTTCTTCCATGTGACCGTGTCAGCTCACCGAGAGTTGAGTTGGCTGGCCCCTGCCCTGTGGTGCGTGCCCGTGCCAGTTTCGCCGCATAGCTCCACAGCCGAACGCCCCACCAGGCCAGTAGGCCACCACCACCACTCGGCACCGGGCCCCCCTCTCTTCCCCGTCTCCTCCTCTTCCGTCCACCTCACCTCGGCGTCTTCCACCCTCGAAGTGCCCTTTTCGGCGGCGGGCGAGGGCGAGGGCGAGGGCGAGGAATAAACTCGCGTCGCGCACGCACCGCAACAATAATATCCTTCCACGCGAATATTCGCCGCTTCCCACCACCTCCCCGCCCCGCATATCCACCCGCCCTTCCGTCCGTCCCTCTTTCCCTTCCCCTCTATTTCACCACCGCATCAGCCGCCCGCCACCGCGACGATCACCGACCGGCGCAATCCGTCCACCCACCCACTCATCCACTCCCCTCCCTCCGGGAATCTCATTTCTTTCCCGCGGATAAGGCGGCGGCGGCGGCGGCGTGGCGGCCGCGATGAAGTTCGGCAAGAGCCTGAGCGGGCAGATCGTGGAGACGCTCCCGGAGTGGCGCGACAAGTTCCTGTCCTACAAGGACCTCAAGAAGCGCCTCAAGCTCATCGGCGCCGGGAACGCCGCCGAGCGGCAGCCCAAGCGGGCCCGCCGCGAGGACGCCGGGGAGGCTGACGCGTCCGCGTCCGCGACCGCGGCGGCGGCGATGACGCCAGAGGAGGCGGACTTCATGCGGCTCCTGGAGGCCGAGCTCGACAAGTTCAACTCTTTCTTCGTCGAGAAGGAAGAGGAGTACATCATCCGCCAGAAGGTGCCTGCTTGCCCGCCCAACCCGCCCTCCTCCCTCCCTCCCCTCGTTTCCCAAATGAATGATTCTGGTGTTCCTTGATCTGACCGGGTTGCCTGGCCGTGGCCTGGGTGGAGCAGGAGCTGCAGGACCGGGTGGCCCTGGCGGCCGGGCGGGAGTCCAAGGAGGAGCTCATGCGGGTGCGCAAGGAGATCGTCGACTTCCACGGCGAGATGGTGCTGCTCGAGAACTACAGCGCCCTCAACTACACCGGTGAGTCTGTCCTCCGCCGCCGCACGCACACTCCCGTTCCCGTCTCGCCGCGTCGCATGTGTTGTTTTCGTGTCACTCTTATGGTTGATTAGTTTTCCAGAATTTTGTTGTCTATGTTGTTGTTTATCTCTTCCTGGTAAGTTTAATTTATCCTGGACTGCGCTGTGAATTTGGGATGAAGCATCTAGATTCGTGGAGCTAACAACAACCATTGTGTGCCATAGCTGACATGGGTCAAATAAAGATACGAATTGCTGTGTTGCTTGTCAGCAGAGGGGGGGCGGGGGGCGGTTGGGGATTCATGTCACTATCATTGAGTATGCATACTGGTGACTAAGTTGAAATGGCTAGAGTCCATTTATCCTCGTTATTGATTAAGTATGTTGCTAAAAAATAATCTATGCCGAGAAATTGTGATCTGCGGTAAGTGCGATGATTTCTCGCGAGAAATTAGCTGTATCTCGTACATGAGTGCAAGTACATCGTTTAGTTTTTATCTAGATGTTATATACACAATAGAAAACCACATGTTTGATTCGGAACAGTCGTGGCGAGACAACGGTAAATATAATATTCAGTTAGTTGATACTATTTTTTTTTTTTGTAAAAATAGTAAATAATTGAAAGAAAAACAGTGCTCCCTTTTTGATAGTCACCATACAGTCATACATCTGCCATGTTTGAAAGTTAACATGTTGTGCGGAACTCTTTGCCGGATTGGGTTAACTAATGGTCTAATGGATGCTACCTTGGGCTGTGGTGCATTACTCAATTTTTATTGGATTAGTAAGACAAGAAAATTTCCTGTGCTGTTTTGATTTACTGTTAAGTGCCTAGGTGTTATCTCTGCCTTTATAATAACTGTATTGATCTCAGAAGAAAACTGTCTTCCGTAAGCTATGAATTATTTTTTGTTGTTTACTGTCAAGATTTTTTTTTCCTGCACCATCTTAGGTTTCATTGTTATAATAGGTTTTGTTTTTAGACAGTAAGATCATGCAGTAACTTTCCTGTTCTTTTTTTCGACTCATGAGTTCATGAATATACACTAATTAAACATTTTTGGGCCACTTATAATTGGTGTTATGTTGGCGATTTGAATTTTTGTGGAATTTTTTCAGTTTAGGTATCCTAGTTTTTTTTTGAAATATAAATAGATATATATTTAAGTTAATGGTCTTGTGATTCTGTTCTAGTATTGCCAATTTTGCAAGCTTCATTAAATTTAAAGCTGAGATTCATTCTGCTGGGCTGGATGCATTTCACTGCTATGACGTCACCTTGAGTGCAAGATTGGCTTGCTAGTACTACACTGGTAGGCTACTCTCATAAAGTCAAATTTTGCCAGCTGTCATGAACTGAAGGTAGTGAGTAGTTACTCTTGTCATCATGTTCTGGAGCATAATGGTTTTAGTGGATGCGGTTTCACCAGTCACCATAATATTAGCCTTTGAGCTGGCTGCTCCTGTTTCCTTTACAGTGATGCGTCAGGTTTATGAATCATCCACTAGATCTATCGATGTCCAAAAAGTTTTCCAGTGCCACTAACTCCATCTCCCACATGTATGCAAATTTTCTCTGTTCTAATGTGTCCATTTACTAAAGATTACTTCAATGGAACATGGTTTCAGTGTAGCTGGAAACCATTTTACCCTAAAAAATTGACTTTGCGTAAGGCTCGTTCTATGCATTCCTTCTGTTGTAGCGTTTGATTGGTTCCTCACATTAGTATGCCATTGCATTAGAGGTTATGGAGCATAGCCTTAACCTAGATAAGGCAACACAATTTGTTGTTGTTTGGTTTGTCTGGATAGGAAGTTGTACAGTGTTATTTGTGATTGGTTTCCTGCTTGAGTGGCCAGACTGAGCCTTGGGCTGCAGAGCGGGTGTGGTAGGGGGATGCATAGCTGGATTTTGCTGAATTGTGGGATGCAGGCTGGGCTTGCTTTGAGGATAGTGGCATAGTGCTTGCCTGCACATGGGCTTGGGCAGGTGACCAAACATGGACATGGGAGCCTGGATATGCAGGCAACCAATCAGACTTGTAGGGTGTGTTTGGTTCATATATAAGAGCTAGCCTGGCTAACCAACTAAGCCTGGCCAGCTAAAGCCTGGCTTTCACAATGCAAGATACACTTGTTTGGTTGCATTGATTAGCTTAGTCTGGCTTACTGGTGGGTGTGTTTGGTTCACTGCTTTGTCTACTTAGGATCACCACATCTAAGAACGGGTAAGATTACCTCCGTTGAAACATTTCCTCGAACAGGTGCTGAGCAGAGGATGCCCACCGTCACCATGGAAGGCACTCAAGCTTCTCAACCGCAATTGTCTCCGCATGCTCTTCCTTTCTCGCTCCCCCACCTGCTCTTGGTCTTGCGTGCCTCGGCGGCCTTTAATCGCGCCTCCTGACGCCCGACGCCGGTGGCTTGCTCCGCTGTGTACAGCTTGCTCCGCAGCTGGGGTCGAGGTCGACTTGTTAATGGCTTGCTGCCATGGCGCGGCTGAAGTCATCATCAACCACGTCGGCGGCTAGCTCTCCATCGGACGCCCGACGCGGCAGCTTGAACCGCAGCGCATATTTCCCCCGCCGGCGGCAGCTTGCTCCGCGGCTCACCCATGGAGCTCCTGACGTGGTGGTTGTAGGTGAGCGAGCTTCGGTCCTGCGTGCAGCCGGAGATGCACAGCTCCACTGTCCTCACGGAATCGAGCCTCGGTCCTGCGCGAAGCTGAGGGTGGAGGCTGGCCGGAGCACTGGTGGGCGGTGAGGGGATGCAGACTTGTTTCCTAGCCAAGCCTGGCCAACTGGAAACGCCCACCACTCGCGTTTCTGCGGAGCCTGGCTTGAACGTGGTCGGTGCCTCCGCGGAGCCTGGCTACAAGCTTTTGCGGGCATCCAAACAGGTCGGAGCCTGCATTAGTGGAGCCTGGCCAGCAGCAAGCCGCCGAACCAAACACGTCCGTAGTGTTCAAGCATGTGCTTAGACCAATTGTTTGAGTTGCTCTTAGATCAGGTGACTAGTCTAGTTTATTAAATTGCATCTGAATCTAGATGCACACATAAAGTTTAGTTGGCTTCAGATTGATATACTTGTGACATTAAATGCGAAATGACTTTTTAGGTTCTTATTTTTGTGTAATATAACAATCTGATTTAATCTTGCAAGCTGTTTAATATAAACATTATACTTATCAGTTCCTTTCTTGTTGCGGGTTATCTGTACTTCAATGCTTTACTATTTGTGTTCTGTAATTACGTGACTTATTTCTGTTGCTTGATTACTTTTGTGAATATGTTGGTTTATGCATTTCAGTTGACCAATGACGCCTTTAGTTGTGCACATACAAAGACAATATAAGTTTTTGCTGTTTTCCTTTACAGGGTGTTTTCATATTTTGTCTCTGGGCTATTTCCTAAGTATTTAGGTTCACTAGTGGTGCACATCTTTAGGCATAGGCTATGCTTTCTAACCATACAAAGACAATATAAGTTTTTGCTGACAAACAGGAACACACAAAGACAACATAAGTTTTTGCGGACAACTGGGACAAATAAAAAACAAACTTTATAAGTTTTTGCGGACAACTGGGACAAATAAAAAACAAACTTTATAATTTGCTTTCAGTAGAATTTGTTGTCTGCTGATTTTGTAGTTCATACATTTTTTGTTTCATGAAAACAGAAACCTGATAATCATATTTTATTTGGAATTTGAAGCGTTTTTGTGAGTGCTGCCTAGAATATGATGGCCTTGGAGAAACTGATTACAATCAATTTAGTATATCGTTGGCATGCTTGCTGCATTGTTATGGTAATTCTGTTGGTTGTATTCTGTGTCAAATCACAGTGTTGCCGACCATCAAGCTCTTCTGTACCTCTTATGCTCATGGATCACTTTCTAGATACCTTAGCCATTTAGATTTCATCATCCCTGTGGTTATTTACCGTGTTGCCATTTGCAGGATTGGTTAAGATTCTCAAGAAATATGACAAGAGAACTGGAGCCCTGATCCGGCTGCCCTTCATCCAGAAAGTTCTTCAGCAGCCTTTCTTCACTACTGATCTCCTGTACAAGCTTGTGAAGCAGTGTGAAGCCATGCTGGAGCAGCTCCTTCCGGTTAGTGAGGCATCTGTATCAAGTGAAGATGTAAAAGGAGAAAGTAATGATGAAGAGAAGCTGGCAAAGCCAAGTTCTTCCTTGGTAAATGGTGGTGGCATTCCAGAGTTAGATGAGATCGAGTACATGGAGAGTATGTACATGAAGAGCACCATCGCGGCCCTTAGGTCACTGAAGGAGATCCGGAGCAAGAGTTCTACTGTCAGTATGTTCTCGTTGCCACCTCTTCAGGGCAACAATGCACAGGACAGTTACCAGATCCGGGCAGAGCAAACCAAATTAGATGAGGAGCCGGAGAGGTGGAACAAAGTAGCAGTGATAGAGCAGGTGGCCAAATGACAGGGCATGCAACATCTGATGCCTCAACAATTTTAGACTTGACATTTGCTGGAGATGGGACTGGGATCTCAATCTCCCTGTCGTATATTCAGTAATTTGTATGAATTCAGGAGTCCTAACAGCTGTAAAATGGTGGAAATGTTAAATCATAGAATCCAGCACAACCATTGGACAGAATTGAGCTGATTTTATTCACTATTGTGAATTGATCATGTATTTTTGCTGATATACAACCGTTTACTGAGTTTATGATTTGGTGTTGCTTCTGCTTGTGATAATCAAAGAAAAAACAGTTTTTGGTTGCTACTCCATTAGACATTTAGAGTACCCACAACACTGCAAAATGCCGTTTTTCTTTTTAAAAACAAAATACCGATGCTTGGAATGCGAAGGAGAAGCACGTAGCATCGAGTTGGGCGTTGTAGCTTGTGATGCTCAAACAAAATATGCCGGCATGATGAATGTTGGATCCTCGATGCTCAGTCAAGAGATCCTCCTGCATGGACGCACAGAAGAGAGAAGACTGCTATCGTTGTTTATTTTTGTTTTATTTTGTCAAGAGATCCAGATTATAGTTCATTTTAGTCTTATTTGAAGTCAAACTTCTCCAAAATTCCATGAGATGTTTCTTGTTAGATAGATAAATCAGCTTCTAGAAGTTCAAATAAATGCACTATCAAAGAATATTTAATGGATAAAATGAAACTAATTAAATGTTACCGATTTTATGTATTTTTTCATAAGCTTGGGAAAAATAAAAAGAATCCAGGACAAAATGAAAGTGGCCTATATAATTTGAAATGGATGAACTATACTCCCTCCGTATAAGAAAAATAATGTCGTTTTGGACAATGACACGGTCTCCAAAGTATAACTTTGACTTCGTATTATTATAAAAATACTCATCACAAAGTGATATATTTATATTTTTATGAAAGTATTTTTCAAGACAAATCTATTCATATGGTTTTAATATTTCCAAACTCAACAATATAAAAGTTATTTATGATTTATGTTTCCAATGTTTGACCAAAATCTTGTCCAAAACAACATTATTTTCCTATATGGAGGGAGTATCATTAAGTGTTTCTTTTGGAACTGGTGAGCTATCACAGAAATTGGCTTTAGATTGTGGTCTCTTTATTTTATGAAGGAAGTTGCTGATTAACACTAAGTTTGTAACACTGGTGTAGCCACGCAGGTTTACCAACTGTTCAAGTGATGCTCATGTATATTCTTGTTGACCAATGTTTTAAATAGCGAGCTGAATCAAAAGCTATTTTATTTAGTAAAAAATATAAAATTTATTAATTAATTATACATGAAAACATTTGGCTAGACAAAAATTTATGAAAATAAATACTCAAATACATGTACAAGGTTTTACTCAAATACTCAAATACATATAAAATTTCTTAATTAAAGTTTGAAATGAGTAATTTTACTAAACTATATTGACCTAGTTATCCAAAAACCGAGTGATTTTTATCAATAAACCTTTACTCGAGAAGCCTTCCCTAATATGCTTATTTGCAAAGCTATATCAATATGTAGTCTTGTGATAGTCGAGTCAGTAATATTGTAGAACTATGAGATGGATATTAAAAAATAAACTCACGTTTTTAGAAGTTATTAGACACAAATATTATCTCTGTCCCTGATATACAAAGGATCCAAGCTTTTTCTTAAGTCAAACTATGTTAGCTTTGACCAAGATTATAAAAAGAAGAATAATAGTTATAACATCAAATTAGCATCATTGGATACATTATGAAACATATTTTTATAATTTACATCTTTGACTTAATAGATGTTAATAAGATTCTATAAACATAGTCAATTGGAGCATTAGGAAAGGAAATGCTACTAAAATGAGTTTGATGTCGTCAACAAATAAGACATCATATACAGTGCTATCGAAACCCCACGTAAAAGCCCAAGAGCGGCCCAGAAGTAGAACCTCCTTCCTCTTCCTGCTTTTGCAGCTGTGCTCCCCCTGCCTCGCGTCGCCGCCGCCAGCCCCTCGTTACCTGCGCCATGCCACCGCGAAAGCGCCCGGCGCCGCCGCCGCCGCCGGAGGAGCCCTCCCCCTTCCTCGAAGCCTAAACCTGACGCCCAGCCGTCCGAACCCTCCAAACCCTCCCCGATTCCGGGCAGCCGACCATCTCGGCGACGATCCTCGCCCAACTGCCCGTCCATGAGGGCCAGGTGTATAGGCTCATCTTCGAGGCGGGCAACAAGGGCATGTGGATGCTGGATATCCGCAAGAAGTTGCTGATGGGCCCCAACATCGCCAACAAGGTCGTGCGCACCCTCGTCGGCCGGGGGCTCCTCAAGGAGGTCAGCGATGTGCGCCACCGCAGCAGGAAGATCTTCATGGCCACCGACTTCGAGCCCTCCGCCGAGATCACCGGCGGCACCTGGTACCACGAAGGCCGCCTGGACACTGACGCCGTAAACGCTGCGCGCCGCTGCTGCCAGGCGCAGGTCCAGAGGCTCGGCGCCGCGACCGTGCAGATGATCCACCACGGCATTCTCAAGGAAGACCCCAAAGCCGTGTACACTATCGACAAGATCAGGGACATCATCAAGACCATGGTGCTCGACAAGGTGCTCGAGGAGGTCAAGAGCACCGGCACGGGGGAGTTCACGGCCGTCAGGGCCGGCACAATGTGCTACCGCCTGGTGTCTGGGGCTCCGCAGGGAGGGATGATGGAGGGAATTCCTTGTGGGGTTTGCCCCAGGATTGATGAGTGCTCGCCGGAGGGGGTCATCTCACCGAGCACCTGCGTTTACTACCAGAAGTGGCTGCAGATGGACTTCTAGGCGGTGAGCCCTCTTCTGCTGTACCTGTGCATCACGATGGAGTGTTTTTTTTTTTTTTTTTTTTTTTTTTTTGGATACTATCACGATGGAGTGTTGGTGTCCATTGGAGAATTCAGTTTCACATTGACCAATTGGGGCTGTTGGATCACACTCATGACTCTAGGCTGGATTGAAATGTTCAATTCGTGACCTCTGAAAGGATAGGTACAAAAGTCGAGTTTCAGATTGTGGTACTCATATTAAGAATCATCTCTATAGTTATTTCCACTGAGTCCTTTTAGCTTGGTATAATCTTCATATGTATCTATTTCACCAAGTCTGGATGTCTGTACTCAGTATCATATCAACATCCTAAAATATTTAGGTAATGGGCAGACATTTCAGCTCTTGTACTGAAGTTATATATTGAGCATGTGAACCCAAAGTGTTCCTGTTTGACAGCCATAGGAAACAAAGATGTCATATATGCTTGATTGTCCATGTTGTGGTGTTGTTTCTGTAGGCTGTAGCTAATTATATATACCTGGTTTTACTGACCATTTTTATGTGCTTACACAGCACAGGTTCAGCTGTTTCATAGTGGAAACCACATCTGTATTGTAATTCAACTTGTAGTTTTGTCTTCACCTCTGTGTTATGTACTTCTGTATAATCATCATGTGTTATGGGCAGGGATATTAGTAAGAGGAGGAGGTGAAGGGTGTAGTCGTGCATGGTAGTCGGCCAAGGCCCTGGTCCCTCTCGGCCATTACTTGGAAACTGTGATAGGCGTCACAACAAAGAGGCATAGTAAGGAGAAGGGGTAGAGGCTAGCTTAGCTTGTCACATCTTTCGAGCAACAAACTCTCAAATTATCTCCTAATCAGATCACACTCCTATCAACTGATGTAATCAGTCTCTAGATATCTAAAGTACCTATAAGAAGCTAGCAAGCCAAACCGAAAAAAAAAAATCTCCTGATCTAATGACCATGCCACCAATTCGACTGGACACATTCTCTAGCTGCTGCTGCTGCTTTGCATCTGGTAATGGCATGGCTGGCCTCTTCTTGTGCCTGGAATAGGTGTTGCTGTACACAGCAATAATCTTTTATGTATGTTTAGCCTACAACTGTGAGTTGGTAACTTGATTGTATTGTTTTTGTGGGCATGATTAATATGCAATCTTCTGCAATCTCAGCTGTACCTAGGTTATGACTATTTCAGTTAGTTCTTAGCAATGATAGTATTTGATTTCATATCAAAATCACTAAAATTTTAATATATTTCATGCAAATTGCATGGTTTAATTTTCTGTGACTACTGTTGGTACAGCACACTGAAGTTAGTCTGTCTACAATCTCAAAACTTCGAGGAAATTAAGTTAGTAATTTAATAAGCTGTGATGAGATCATCTTTTACTCTGTATCTGTCAACCAAATTATCCTTGATCACAATCTACAGAATATGCTGCATTTGTGTTCAAATCTGCTGCCAATCGCAGTTTAGTTCCTTGTGCTTGTTGGTCTGAAATCGACTTTGCTTTTGTTTAAAATATATTACAAGGGGGAAAAGGCATCCTCACGATGTATATAAACATAAGAAAAAAGCAAAACTGAGGAGTTGCAATCCTTTTTCACAAAGTACTATTTAGCCATTTTAAAACAGGAGGCCTGATGTCTTCCTTAGCCCTTTGTAAGTGTAGCATGAGTGCATGGCCAGATAGATTCCTGAATTTCACAGTCCAGAGCCTGATGTTGAGTCTCCCCTGATGTTAGGCATACCATTCAAAAATCTTGCCATTCGTCAATTTCCAAACTTCTGATGCTGCGATTATGAAGCTCTCCATGATGAAAGCATGTTGGAAACCTGTTCTTGCATGCTTTGCACAAATCCAGTTGCCGATTATAAGAGATCCCTACAATTTGCTAGCATCTTTGGATAAAATTTCATTCCAGGAATAGATGTTCTCTTGTTTCTTCCACTAGTCTATTGCACAGTAAACCGTTCACAATTATTGTTCACCAGGTTTGCAGCTCTACGCCGCATGGGACACTTTGATCAAGCTTACTAGCACTCAATCCCCCTTTAGGCCTTGTTTGGCTACAGCTAAATACATTCCAATCCACGTGGTTTGTAAGGGATTGAGGTAAAATTTAAACTAAGATACACTCCAATCCCTCCCAAATCACGTGGATTGAGGTGTATTTATGTGCAACCAAACAATATCATAGGGGCTTGTTCGGTTCTACCCCAAACCAAGGAGGCTAGAGGGGATTAGGGTGGATTTAATCCCCTGCAAGTCAAATTTCTTCTCAATCCACTCTGATCCTAATCCCTCCCAAACCAAGTGGATTAGAGTGTATTTATGTGCAGCCAAACAAGACCTTAGGCTTGTTCGGTTCTACCCCAAACCAAGGGGCTAGAGGAAATTGAGGTGGATTTAATCCCTTGCAAGTCAAATTCCTTCCCAATTCCCTCAATCCCCTTAGTTCAGGGTAGAAACAAACAGGGCCTTAGGATGTTCAAAGACCAACAAGGGATATGGTCCTTCAATCGAGTTCTTGATCATCTTTCCATCGATATCGGGGGACATATGATTCTCATGCATTTGTGAATTTGTGATCTAACATCGAATCCTGTTCTTACAAAACATGTTAAGTCACAACCACATGGCTGTTATTAACCACGAAACTCAGCGCTTACCTTGGGCCTAGATGTTTACACATGTGCATCTCTAATCTTTGTCATATTTTTAGATGCACTGAAAATGACTGTTGCTTGTATACTTTATGTGGTGGGGTTTGGGGCAGAGGGGCGATAGGGACATTGGGATTCACATTATAACCTGTTGAGCTCAAACTACATAAATGTGTGGTGATTCTATAATGGCATTTATGTTTGACTAAATTGAGGCAATTTTGTAATATAAAGTCATTTTGTGTTTGTTTTATAACTGTGTCAAGAAATGCCATAAAGCTTCATCAGCTTCATCTAGGAGTATTATTTTAGCTAACTTTTTTTTTTTTGATAAGATTATTTTAGCTAACTTGGGGGTAGACCTGAGGCATGGTGGTACCTGGCAAATATGTATGGCAGGTTGAACAAATTGTCGATTTTAGAATATGTTCTCCATTGCTGTGCTTTTGGGTCAATCTTAAGAAAACAACTAACGTTTTTTTGCACGGCAGGATCTTTGTAGATAATGTCAGGATGGAGCTTGATGTATATTTTTAATGTCGCGTTAACGAAGGGAAGCATGTAGGGACGTGATACATGACATGAGTGCTGAAATGCATTCCTTTCATTTCAATTTGGTTTCTTCAATTTGAATATTGAGCAGTTGGAATCAACGACTAATTAAGGCCCTCTTTGACAGGACTAGGGCCTTTTTTTCTTTCCTTCTAAAAACAGCAAAGCTAGAGAAAGCCACGTTTTGGTGGCTCTGTCTTGCGATGAGAGTGACTTTCTGTATCTGAAACGCTTATACTGAAAGAAGTATCCAGAGTATATCCAGTGCATGCATGCATGCATGCTGGCGTGGCGTTGCATAGATAGGGCAAGCCTCGGAGTTCCGTGCTTGTGCTTGCAGCGGATGATTGCAACTTGCACATTTCATAACTCAAGGTGGTGGCGTGAATTTCAATAGTCTTCTCTGAAGACAGAGGAGAGGGCAGGGCACGCAGTCTCTTGTGAAGATGACCAGTGACCACCTTGTCTGGAAAGAAATCCTTGAGGACGAGCATGATGACGGCATCTGCTTGGAACCCTTCAAGGTTTAGTTGAGCACTTGACATAGAAATTAATCAGATTATTAAGCAATTAGCCATGCTTGTCGCTAACGCCCGCAGCAGCGATAGCGGACCCGGTCTTCGTCGTCGCCTCCTCCTTTGGCAACGCACGCATATGCCCGTTTTCTTGCACGGTTCCGCGGCCGGCGCGCTAGCTTGGGCGGCCAGTCGGCCAGGCATGGAAGACGACGACGGAACAGCGCTGCGCTCTGAATCGTGTCGTCAGGCATCAGGCTCAGGTCACGCACGCCCCATGCGCGCCGCCTGATGCCCGCGTTAATTGTCAAATCGGAGGAAAGCGAC
Organism: Chrysopogon serrulatus; assembly: GCA_015844335.1. NCBI lineage: Eukaryota > Viridiplantae > Streptophyta > Magnoliopsida > Poales > Poaceae > Chrysopogon > Chrysopogon serrulatus. The sequence continues at coordinate 30,254 of JADLZL010000204.1, read as the reverse complement.
GGCGGCGTCCGGGAACGCGATCGAGGCACTCACTCACGCACCTCACCTGCCGCTGTCGATTAATCAATCAGTGGTCGGATTCGGATGAGAGAAGGAAGGGAGGAAATTGTGCCGGCGGCGGCTGTGATTACTACTTGTGAGGAACTTATTAACGCGTGCTGCATTGCACCTTTTTACCTGCTATCGTCTATATGTCTTCTTTTTTTCTCGCGATGAGTTACTTAGTCTTCCTGGCTGGTTAGTAGTTACGGCGGCGGCCTTTCTTTTGTTGCGCCACCATATCGCTGAACCTGCTGAAAAGCGGTTTTGATATGATCTATATGCAGTTTCGTGGCGCGTCGTAGTCGCAGGCTGTGCGGTTTTCAAGCTTGAACGTGCTTGTGTTTTACTTTTAAATGTCAGCGAAGCCGCGGGTGTGTGTGCTTGGTGTAATTTTTGGTTTACAAGTTGTGTACGTACGGAGTACGTCTTGTGCCTTTATTAATTTGATGATCAATCAGGAAGAAGAAGCAAAGGACGGTCCAAAATTTATGCATTGCTGTCGCCTGTCGGGGTGTGGTTGCTGCGCGGGTAATTAATACTACTGACTGGTTCAAGAAGCTAGGCGCTAGATGTGTGTGTAATGTAATTAAGGCCCTGTTCAGATCAAAAGTTTCTGCAATCTGAAAAACTGTAGCACTTTTATTTGTATTTGATAAATATTGTTCAATCGTGGCCCAACTAGGCTCAAAAGATTCGTTTTGTGATTTACAACAAAACTGTGTAATTCGTTATTTTTTACTAATATTTAATGCTCCATACATATGGGTAGAAATTGATGTGATGGAGAGAGAGTGGAAAAACTTACAACTTGCAGAGAAACTAAACAAGGCCTAGGCCTTGTTCAGTTCGTGAAAAACTTGCATTCCCTGCACTGTAGCATTTCGTTTGTATTTGACAAATATTATCCAATCGTGGCCCAACTAGGCTCAAAAAATTCATCTCGTGATCTATAACTAAACCGTATAATTAGTTATTTTTTTTTTTAACATTTAATGCTCCATCAATGCGGGTAGAAATTGATGTGATGGAGAGAGAGTGGAGAATGTTGCAACTTTCGTTTTATTATGCAACTGAACAAAAACCCTAACAAGAGAAGAGTTCATGTTTCTAAATTGGCATGTCCTGTATTTTTATTGCCAGGTTTGCACATTCCGAATGACGGCTAGCTTATGATTATTTGAATCATGTTTGTAAATATTGTTGCATGCAGCTAGATCAGCTAGTAGTCCAATATGCGCTGCGTGCGGCCAGCGGCCGGCGACGCAGCGCACCATATAATCGTGCTAGAAATCAGGTGCCCGCGTGCGTGCGTGCGTGCTGCCTGCCTGCGAATTCGTCCGGCCGGCCGGCCGGTCCGGTCTCGCTCGCTCGCTCGCTTCTCTCGCCTCTCTTGCATCGGTCAAGGCTCAAGACGGCTGCCTGCCTGCAGGACGAATGCACGCACGCAGACGCAGGGGCCTCGACGCGTTCGTACGTACGGTCGCCGTACGACCGAGGAGACACCGGCGGCCGCCGTGCGTTACTGCATGCGCACGCGACGACTTCTCCCCCCACTCGATCGGCCACTCGTCGTCCTCTCTTCCTCCAGGTAGTCGGCAGCAGGCCAACAGCCACCACTACCACCACGCCACTTGCATCCAGCCGGCCGGCCCGTGTATGTCATCGCCTCATCAGAGGCGTACGCCTCGCCGCCAGCAACGCGATAATAAGCGCCCGGCCGCAGCACAGGCGCCGGGCGGGGCTCTCTCGCGCCTTAGTCGCCGCCACGTACGCCGCGTGCGCTGACTTCGCGGCGGCCCCGGCCAATGGCGTGAGGTGAACCAACAAGCCGTGGCGGGCTCCCTCCTCCTCCTCCCTCCCCGCGCGCTCAGCCGCCCGAAGCTGACAGGAAAGGGTAAACAAAAGCGAGAGGACGGCCATGTTGCATTATTCTATCTCCTATATATGGCGCGCGGCCGGACGGGGGATTTCTTGCCAAAGTCTCCTCCGATCTTTATTTACTATATATAATACATCCCGGCGGGGGTAGGGTGGGGCCCAGATAGCTGGTGGCTGTGGTTTTGTCAAAAAGGGGTGCGTGGTGATTGCGTAGGCGTGGCAGGATCCATTGTGCCTTTATTTGGCAAGAGATGACCATGTATTCCAATGTTAAAATTCTTGCCCTCGTCCTAGGTATCTTCTATCATGAGAATGAGCCCAATCCATCCAAATATTCATATTACAAAAATAACATATACATGGTAAACACCGTCTTAGAGTAGCTCCAGCTAGGGTCTCTACTTTCGATTTGATAGATCTCCATACTTCTGAGTGCTATTTTTTTTCATGAGCTCCAACAACAGTCTCAAATTAAGGAAACTCTCAAGTACATTATTTCGATAGACACTGACACACTGAGATATGTTGGCACGGGGCCACATAGAGGAGCACCTAGGGGGTCATCCAAGAGAGGGTTGTTTCGAGGAGAGGAGCAGGCGACATATCTCACCACTAGAGGACAGGGGGCTGCCCGAGAGAAGTATAGGGGCTCCTAGAAGAAGAGCAAAGCGCCCCGGACCTTATCGTGCAAATGAGAAGAAGGTGGAGGGAGTCACTAGGGAGAGGAGCAGGCGGAGTGAGTTACTGGGGAGAGGAGCAAGCGATAGACCTTGGTGTGTGTGAGAGAGAGAGAGGAACAAGCACGGAGCGCACGAGCCAATAAACTCGCTTGGATCTAGGCGATGGGATTCATCATGGCTAGGGAGCCATATCGCTCGGATATAGGAGATGCACCCAGGGGGTGAGGGACTGCGCCCCGGGAAGGGCCTTGTTGGGGATGGTGGTGGAGCAGGTGGCACTGTCGATGATCTTGACAAGCATGCGTGGACGGGCAAGCACAATTCCCGAGCATATGCACGGAGGGAAACGACCACAACCATCACTTGAGGGTCCAAGTAGGGTAAAGATGGAGATTTGAGGAGCCTCTTATTTTTAGGGCCCTAGCTAGTAGAGACTTCGGTAGGATAAGCGCCCAAGCTAGAGTTTCTCTTAGACAACTTAAACGGAGGAGTGCGGCTCCTTTTGCGGCTTATTTTTTCTGGTGACGCCGGCGATCTGGCGGCGGCGGCGCGGCAAATGAATAATTTCTTCCAAAGATCTTCCGTTCTCCGATGGCGATCTACTCCGGCGTCAACGGAGAGGCCGGGGAGACCTGTCCGTGAGTCGAGGGTCGGCGCATCGTTGTCTTCTTCAGGTGATGATGGTGTTGACCCTGTTAATTTCGAGGAAGATGTTTTTTGGTGAAAATCTGAGCTTTGCTCGGGTTGCCGGCGATGGAATCGAAGGATGTGTCGTGGGTGCGGGAGTTGGCCGATGCGCCTGAGAGGCAGTGTCGGCTGATTCGCCTAGAAGTAAGTCCTCCTCTGCGGCCTCCACCTTGTGGAGTTTGGCTCGTGTGCCGACGACGATTGGGAAGCGGCTTCGATGGCGGTGACGAACAGTCTCTCGAAGGCTTCGAGGAAGGCGAGCGAAGTTTTGAACTTTTTGTAATTTTCCTTTTCTTTGGAGTCCTGTTTGTAAAAGGACCGGTGTAATGCGCTAAGGTCAATACATGTTCCTTCTAAAAAAAAAAAGGGGGCTGATATGATGAGAATATTTAGGAGCATGTAATAGTTATGAAGGTACAACGGAGAATGCGGCACATTTGGGCTACGGAGAAATGGGCACATTGGATGGACTAGGAGGCACGTGCCACTCTCCATTGCACTGTTGTCCCCTTCGATTTTTCCTGGTTGACCAGAGCCACATAATGACAAGAGCTGGAGGACGCCGTCCTTTCGCTATATATTCCCCATTCATCCCCCGTACAAAGCCTTAGCCTCTTGCTGTCCGTCAGCCTGTCCCCTTCAAATCTTTCGTGTCCACTTCTACTTGCCTCCATCATCCAATACTATATAGTAACCCGTCCGATCATTCCATCGATCGTCGTCGTCTCGATCCTTTGCATTGATCGATCCCATGGCCGCCGCGAGCTTCGATGCCGATGTCACGCGCCACGGCGGGGCCGGCCGGGCCCTCGGCGTGCACGCCGCGTCGCGCAAGATCGGCAAGCCGGGAGCCGGCGGCGGGCACGGGCAACAGGAGCGGAAGCCGGTCATCATCTACATGGTGTCCCCCAAGGTCATCCATGTCGAGGCCCACGAGTTCTTGCCGCTCGTGCAGCGGCTCACCGGCCCCGAAGCCGCCGGCCGCGGCGACAAGAAGAGCAGGCCGTCAACCTCCGGCGGAGCAGGAGGCGATGGGGAGGAGTCGGAAGGCGCGCGCAACAAGACCAGGGCAGGGCCGCCGGTGCGCGTGAAGGCGCGCGCCCTGAACCGGCCGGCCGGCCCGGCCGTGTCCGTATCCGTGACGGCCACGCGGCAGCAGCAGGAGGCCGCGGCTCCATCGGCGGCGGCCGCAACTGCCGCGTCGCCGTCGGGGCTACTGTTCCGCGACCTCAGCCCGCTCCGCGGCGCCGCGCTCAAGGGCGAGCACCACCCCCTGGTGTTCCCCGGCTGGCTGCACCACGTCGGTGACCATTTCCTCAGCCCTGGCGCTGCTGCGGCCACGCTGGGCTCGCCGTCCGCCAGCTTCCTCGACATCTTCGGCCCTCTGTCCTCGCAGCAGCAGTGATCGTCGCAGCAACCGGTGAGTGATGCCATGGCATGCGTGCTCGCTCGCACGCTTGGCCACTCATCCAGTACGCGTTAGCTATCTAGGGTTTCTTTTGCATGCACCGTGCTTTTGCATGATGCACGGCCATTGACAGGCCGGGCCGATTCGAGACCATCTCGTCTTGCTTGGATTTGGTTATGCTGCAGTTCAGGAACTGTGTATATATAGTGTAGGTTTTTTAGTTCTTCCTGGCCGTAGCTTCGATCCAATCACTTCACAACATCGATCAGGAGAGACAATGATTCAAGCCGGACGCCCTGCACTCACCTAGCTATGAAGAGACATGGAATTGCAAACGAGGGGACAAAATTGAAGGGGAATTATATGCATGGAGTTCTCTGATATTGCACATATTCGTGTTTATTTTCAGTTCAACTCCATTAGTAGTAGTTTGTGTGCTGTGTGTTTTTCTTATGCAAGGATTTGATTTGTTTTTTTTTTTTGGCAGTGCTAGACTGCTAGTTGTACAATAATAATGTTTGTAGGTACAATACTATTTGGTACACTACTCAGGGAATTGATTTATTTATTGATTCGTTTTAGTGGCGTGCAAGTTAATTAACAATCAACTCACACAGCTTGCTAGTAGCTAGCTAGTGCAATGTATATGCAGATGCTGTACTGCAGGCCGCTGAAGCTGGTTGGTTATGGAATTAATTGTTGATGATTGCATGAATATATATCCTACACTGCACTACTTCTGTTTACTTCATATTCTATCTGCATCATCTGTCATGGACACCACTTCTGAGTTCCGATATCAAAGCAGAGGGCACATTGGCATGTTGGGATCGTATAGATTTGCAGGAGACTTCATATCATATATAACTCTCTTTATCTCTATCTTTGAGCAGCTGGATTGATATATGGAGTTGAATGTTAAATTAAACCAAGAGGATCGTGCTGCACGTATATATATAACTGCTGTATGAACTGTGATCTGCAAACTGTACGTCATGGGTATATATTTTGCCTAATAATTAAGGGGTCTTAATAACTCCTGAGTAACTAGCAGAGAAGATATTTCAAAGAGAACATAAACTGAAGCGTTGGATTAAACCCACTAAATTGAAATTAATTAGGCTTATATACATCGATCCCTATATGTTACCCCTGCTGGGCGCTGGCTGGCTGGCTTATTGCATGTTGAAAAAGCCAATGGCATTTGATTTTGTTAGCTCTGGTTTTCCCCTGGAATCATAATTTTCTTTTTTTTTAATGAAAGGAATCATAAAATTTCACTAGGAAATGAAAGCAATGGCGATTATGCTCCATTAGTTAATTATAAGCTAAAAATGAAAATAGAATTATTAGTGCCCGATCCACCATCACTCTCACCACGCCTTGCACGCGCTGCACACTATCCGCATCTACTGCACGCCAAGCTAGCTAGCCAACCTTTCTCCCTTGGTTTCCTCTCTGAAGTCTGAAGTCTAAAAATCCCCAATCCAAAATCTGAGCCATATAACACAAAAAGTCTCTATCTCTAGAAGATCAGGTCGAGTTTATATATGTAAAAACTCATCCGCGGTGGCTAAACAACCTCGGGTATTTTTCACTTAAGAAAAAGATCTTCTCACACAGATAAAAAAAAAACCTTGAACCCCTGCCCCATCCATACGGCACCACAGCTTCGTGAGATAAGTTTTGTAACTCAAACTCGCGCTGCAAGGGTACCAGTGAGAGTGCAAAATCAGCCGGTCTAGCAGCTCTTTGCATTCGGGTTTATATAAGAGGAGAGAAATGCACTCGCGAAATATTTTGTTTTTAGTTCGCAAGAAGCTTTAATGTGCTTGTCTCGAGGAAGCGCACTATATTCGCCTATTTTCTGTACAGAGCTAATCTGTGCGAGGTGTAGGACTATCATCGTATTAGCTTTGGTCATTACATAACTATTTTAACTTTTATCACCAAGCGGGCATTTGGTCTAGTGGTATGATTCTCGCTTAGGGTGCGAGAGGTCCCGAGTTCAATTCTCGGAATGCCCCATGTTTTTCGTGTATTTTGTTTTTATTATTGTGTCATTCATTTTGTTTTTATTATTGTATCATTAATTCTGCCGCCTGCCTGCTGCTCTCTGTTTTTTTAATGATCATTACATCTATAACAGCGGCCAGCGCCACTAGCTCCCCTCTTTTTTTTAAGCACCAACAACCGCCCATTTCGTAGATATAAATAAATAATAATTTTCGGTTCCAGAACACGGATTATATATGCGTTGACCCGCTGATCATTACGCGAGATGACACAGATCGAATTATAGAATATATACGCTGAAGCTTTCAATTTTTGGCAGGTCAACTGCCTTTTAGCTTAAGCACAAAGAACTCGGCCGGAGCTGGATCCTCGTCACTAGACTTTGGAAAAAAAAAAGGACAAAAAAATTTAAAACCTACAGGATTCAGTATTTATCAATAATTCAATATTATTATATACGGTGTAAAACTTTACTCCCAAATTCACTGCTGTAGAACATCTTAACCGTATCGGTTTCTAATTTTTCATCCGCGTTGCCTATCAAACCGGCAAGATGCAAAGGATAAAATGGTTTTGCTAATTCATGCCGACTGACTGCAGTGTCGATATCGTGAGCACATACTCTCTACCGTCGCTAATTACGTACTGGTTGTATGTAATTAAAGGGACGAAAACACAATTCACAATCCATGACACAACAATCTACAGTTTGTTTAAAAGTGTGTCTGAACATGTATTTCGTTTATACAAGGTAAAACACAATTACAATGCAATTGTTGAACACAATTCACAATGCAATTCTAAAACTTGCTCTAGTCACGTAATTGTAATTTTTGAAGATAAATCATCAACAAATTAAGTCAAGCTACACTTGGCCTAGATCTGTTGGTTTATACTCCCTTTGTCTCTAAATAAATAGATTCCTAAAATCTATGCTAATCAAATTTTTTAAATTTAACTAATTTTATACTCTCTCTATTTTAAATTATAGTTCATCTGACTTTTTTTTACCCTAAGTTAGACCTCTTGTCTTATTAAAAAAATTATACAAACTTAGTCAAATTTAAGTAAAAATTTTGTTTAAAACAACCCATATATTTTGCGCAGTTTTTTGAATAAGACGAGTAGTCAAATTTGGGGTTGAGAAAGTTAAACGAACTATAATTTTGAACGGAGTTAGTAGAAAAAGGTAACAACATGAGCACAGTGTAAAAATATATTATAAGTAAATCTAATTATACATACCATAAATCTCAATATTTTTTCTTCTAAAATTTCAGTTCAAACTTAAAAATTTTAACTTATAATAACTCTAAGAATTTATTTACTGAGGGATAAGAGGACCCTATGATAAACCGAGCAGCAGCGAGACCGTGCTGATGGCCCGCCTCAGTAAATGAACTCTGAATTTATTAACTTATAAGACAATAATTGCAAAAACAGAGAGAACACGTTTTCACTGATGGTTGGCCGTCTCGGCTGCGACATGAGCGCCGGCCTAGTAGACGCCTGCCTGGGCCAGAGTGGATCCAGCCTGCTTTGAGGAGGCGTGAGTGAGCTGCTGCCTACGCTACCGGCCTTACCTTCTTTTTTTTTTTTTTTGACACTTCAGGCAAACTATTGATTCACGGTTATATCGTTTACAAGCAAATGTAGTATACATGAGGAAGATCATCTACCCGAATTTGAGAACTCCTCTCTAATAAAACCTGCCTAGCTAATTCATGGGCTACCGTGGCCGAGAAGCCTCTATCATGCATCGTTTGAACTACTTCCATACAATCAGATTGGATCTCAGTACAATTGTATTCAATTTGTTAGGCCAATAGGAGACCTTACCTAATAGACTGTTTGCCGAGCCAAAACCCATGTCAACGTAGCAAGACTAATAGAAGTTGAATGCCGAAAGTAGACCTCTCACTCCAAAACCACCAAAGAAACTCTTAATAGATACTTTTGCACCGAAGCACCAAATTCTTCGTAGGGGAACTTCCACACCGAAGCGCTTTTCTTGGCGCCGCCGTGTAGGCTGTATCTGTGATACTTAAAAAATCTTTTTTCATTCCATATTGAATCACGCATAGCTGTTTCGCGTGCAAGTGCTCATACGTGAGACACTGAAGCCGTTGTTGTTAATTTGGACCGTTGTGGCTGGCTTATCGGACTACGTCAAGTGTACGCGAAGGTCACTTGAAATGTGTCTTAGTAAAGACAAGCGCCATTACGCGATTAGTCACCAGCCGAAGAGGTGCTCTTTGAGCGCGAATTCTCCCATGGATAGAGATTTTGTCTCAGTAAAGACACGTGCCAATACGTGATTAAACACCAGCCAAAGAGGTGCTCTTCCCTCATGTCCACCCATGCTTAACATTGAGCGTCCATGTTGGCCTCTAAGGCTGTCCGCACTCACATTCGGCAACCAATCCTCCAGGAGCACAAAGTGCCGCAGCAGGTCCGCTACATACCGACGCTATCAAGCAGGATGCCCGCACGTCTGCCAAATCGAGCGGGCCTAGCGGACTCGCTAAAGGACGGTTGCGGCATGCATGGGGGAAAGAGAGAGACGAGAGGTGATGCATGCAGTTGTGGGCCCCACCATTTCATTTGCTAAAAAATATTATAACTCACAAACCAAAAAAACAAATTAAATTTCGATTACACCATTAAATTAGTTTGATTTCACATGGATATATTTGGATAAAATTTATAGATGATGACAAGTGGAGCCGTTATTGTTAATTGATATAGAGTATGAGATATAGAGAATGATGGGTGCGTAAAGAAAAATATATAGAGAAGAGAATCTTAATGACCGGGATGTGTAGAGGATGATGAGTGCGGATAGCCTAAGCGGTCAAGTCTTTGGATTGGTCCAGTAAGGCCTCTCCCTCGTCAGCTGCTACTCATTGAGGTTTGGTAAGGCCTCTCCCTCGTTAGGTGGTGGACTATTTAAATATAAAGCCATGGCTTAATGGAGAGGATGAAAAAAGATGGGGAAGGAAAACGGTGAGTCACTAGTTGCCCAACTTTTATAAGCCAGGAAGGAGTAAAGGGCGGGATCTTTGCTTTGAGCCATTTTAAATTAGCACCAGCTGAAATGGCGGACTGAAATGAGTTTTTGGAGTTAACCTATGCTTTGCTCTTGATGGGTGCCGTGAGATTTTGGCATTACCCTATTTCAATAAGGGATGCTTTAAATTCCCAGTGTACGCATGGTGCAATAAAATATTGTATTCGTTGTGTACTGCTTTTGGATTCAATCATTTCTATGTGTGTGGTGTTAGGCTGGCTTGGTCTACAAAGTGAAATGCCTTTATAGGGGCACAAGCGTCATTTTATCTCTTCCTTAGTCTTGCCTTGAAATCCTAGAGTTGCATGTTTTGTGGAACAGAGTTGCATGTCTTGTGGAACAGAGGGAGTACACAGAAGCGACACCACCGAACAAGAAGAAAGCTGCAATGGGTGCAGCTTAGTTGAATGCAACTATGGCCCCTGTACCACCGCCCGCCATTGTGAACTTTCTTGTCCGGCCCCTCGAGGTTGGAAGGCGGCGGCATGGAACCACCAGTAGATGTCGCCGAGAATCTAGAAAGGCAAGGGCCACCGGAGCTTGTTGGAAGGCGGCCATGGTGCTCTAGTGCATATGGAAGGCGAGGCGGTGCGCGGGCCGTCGTCCTGGTGGCCACAGAACGAAGGAGCGCTGCTCCTGCTGCCATTGCCATGCCCACCACGGAAGCACCACCGATGTGATGGAGCAACAACGATGCAACGGATCTTATTTGTCTTTCTTGCTTTGCCTGTCGATTATAAAGTTTGAAAGAGACGAATTGAATCGGAACGGATCAGTATCGAAGAAAGACTTGCTAGGGTTGGCGTGATTTTGCCGGGTTCTCCTGATCTCTTCCTCTCCTCTTCCTGTTCGGCTGCTAATATATGGTATGATACTATGATGCCTCGTAGATTAGGTTCGGGCTCCCTTCCGATGGATCTTGTTCGCCTCCGGCACGGAAGGGGAAGAGGGAAGGGGGGCAGGGGCGGCGATACTTACGCCGCTTCGGCTCGGGGAGGGGGAGATTCCCCACGGACACGGAAGCGGGTGGCCAGCTTCTGAAACTTAAACCAAGCTTAGTCACTCCTTGAAAGGGACGTGGGCATGGCCAAGTTATATTAACATAAGCAGATTCTAGTGTCAACCAAAAGAAGATATACTAACATCCTGTTCACTTGTCTTATCAACCGTGTTTATCAGCTGTTCGAACAATATTTTTCTCTCACAGCAAAATTAATTTATTTTATCAGCCGGTTTATATGACTATAAAAAATGCTCTGATAATGTTTTTTTTAAGGATGGTACGCAAACAGTGTGGTTTCCTTAAGCTATGGACCAGCTGATCCATACCACAGAGAAAAAAAAAAAAACAAGCACAAAAAACCGATAAAAGGGTGCATGGTTTCATTACAACCGAGCATAACTTCTACAAGAGCACCGCGTTCCTATAGAGAAAGATATTAAACTGTACAATCTTTTTTTTTCATGACCGAGTTTAATGCCCATTTTTCATTAAGAGGGAAGCAATTATGGTACAAAATCCAGATTGCGAGGCGAGACAAAGGCGAGCAGCCTTAACGCCACAAATAGAAACCTATACTACTGGATCAAGGTTCAAGGTATTACATAACTTCCTGATTTCGCGACAGAAGTAGCATGAGCGGTGCGAACCCAGCCACCGCCCAGGCCGACGCCTCTCTGGTGATCACGGAGACTACGTCAGATACCAACGACGAGGACCGCTCGAACACTCTTGAGTTTGTAACACCCGGCCCAGGGCTTAATAGGATTAATATGATATTCATATCAATAAGTTGCAACTTCTTTTACTAAGCTCATCTCGAAAAAAACTCTAGGGTTAAAGCGTGCTTGACCTGCAGCAATTCGGGATGGGTGACCGACCCAGGAAGTCATTCCCGGGTGCGCATGAGTGAGGACAAAGTGCGCAGAAAAGACTGGTGTTGGTCTCTGAGGGCAGTATTGGTCCTATTAAAGCTGTCAGATGTAAGCGGGCCTGGTCTCGAGGAGGCGGGACATTACAAATGGTATCAGAGCCGACTCTCGCGGTTTCACGGGCGCGTGTGTCGCAGTTGCACAGGCATGGTGCGCATGGCTGGTGTGGATCCGTCGTGGTCACATAGCATGGCACACGGACGTGACCAAGAGAGGAGGTTTCTGGCCTGGGGTTGATCGACGAGGACGTCGATCTCTTAAGGGGGTGAGGATGTAACACCCGGTCCAGGGCTTAATAGAATTAATATGATACTCATACCAATAAGTTGCAACTTCTTTTCTGGAAGCTCATCTCGAAAGAACTCTAGGGTTAAGCGTGCTTGACCTGCAGCAATTTTAGGATGGGTGACCGACCGGGAAGTCATTCCCGCGTGCGCATGAGTGAGGACAAAGTGCGCAGAAAAGACTGATGTTGGTCTGTGAGGGCAGTATTGGTCCTATTAAAGCTGTCAGATGTAAGCGGGACGTTACAGAGTTTCTCTCTTTCCACAAAAACTGTACAATCCATATTAAAATAATGCAGAACTGAAACACAGACAGCCACAGACCTGTAAACAACAATTGTGACATGAGTTTTGCTCCCGTGGTCAATACACTAATCTTAAAGCACCAGAATAATTGAATAAAATTAATTTTGTTTTGGATCTGGACTTCCATGCCTAACAAAAGCCCAGCCGGTGCCCACTCAGCTTGGAGTCAATTTCTCCTCTTCCTCTCGATCAGTCATGCATAGTCATTTGTTAGGAACGTGAGGATGGATGGCGGCGGCCATGATGCTGCATCCAGCGGATGACGCTACCTCCGCCGTACGGCCACGCGCCGCATCCTCCTTCCCTGCATCCCGGCCGGCTTGCCTCCTCGGTTCGCATCCCCTGCTCTAGGGCTGGTATGACGGTGGCGGCAGCTGCGGCAAACAGCTGCGGACCGAGCGGATGTGTCCTGCGGCGGCAGCACGTCATTCCCGATCGGGCGGAAGTACTGATTGCAACATTGCCTCGTTTCCATTAGGCACTAGCTCAAAATTAACTGCCAAGAGCTTCTACTCCTCTGATGAAGCCAAAGAGTTCTGCTTGGATAGAATTGAGGAGGCTATCATTGCGTTGGTGATGTAACCGGCATCACTTAATATAGGAGAAACTAATATTCACTTATTGTTACCAGCATCACTTATTATGCCATTCTCTCAGGATTAACGAACAGCATGCACCGAATACAGAGGTACAGAGCCTGCACGAGTCTTTATCTGATTTCGAATACATATATTTCCCATACACTGGACACACAAAGGCAGCACTAATATAGCCACGAACCAATCACGCAAATACACGAAGTGATCATCCATCATACAACAAGCAGTCAGAGTTTTATCAACATCCTGTCGCCTTACACTATTAACAACACTGTGATCTACCTGAATGCCTGGCCTGGCCTCCGAGTCCACGCTAAATACCAGCGCCGCCATAGCGGGGGATGCGAGCCGAGGAGGCAGCGCGGTCATCCGGCGGAGATATTTCCTTTTGTTGGATGGAAATCGCCGCCGTCCGCCCTTCCGTTCCTGACAAATGATGAAATCCGCCGTCCGCCCTTCCGTCCCTGACAAATGATGAAATGACTGTGTGCGTGTCAAGAGGAAGAGGAGAAAGGACTGCGGGCTGAGTGGGCACCGGTTGGGCTTGGGTTAGGCATGGACTAGAAATGCGCGCGCGGCGTTGCCGCGCTTACTCTGTATGGGACCAGTGGTGTTCGTCGTAGATGTTTTGTCTGATCTCAAGATGTATTAAAACATAGTATTGTATGTCTGAATTGCAAATAGAGAAGCATACTCTTGGTGCATTTATTTGAGCCAAGGGAGCAAAAGGCACGCATACACATATTAAGTTATTAACATATGACAAAATACCATGATACAGAAGGCAGCAACTGTCCGAGACTCCTTGTTATCATTGGAGTCTCTGATTATGTCCATCTTGAGAGACCTTACAACAACAATTTTTGCAACAAACTGGGCAATTGTTCATAAATTAAAATCATCTTTATAAATGTCGATATTTGACTCTGTACAAAAGTAATCAAACATAACCGTAAAAATATTGCTACGAGACACCATTATTGGTGACTGAAAGTAACAGCCATTCAAATACAATCACAGGTGGCCGATACAAATGGTTTTACATGGGCACAAATCAGTGCTCAATGCACTTTGCATAGGACCTTCATCTCTGTTTAAAAGCATGCCATTAAGTGCAATCTGAAGTGATCAACAGTTCAACCCAAATGCTTTTATAAGTACCGCAATGATGGAACATGTTTTAATCTCCAGTGTCATTTTCTTTCTGTAAAATTCAGCAACCAAGGTTTCAGTGATGTAATGGTCTAAAACTTTGGTATATTTTAGTATTATGTTTTAATGAATCAAATATCAAAGTTTTACATTAGTACTGAGCACGAGGGCATCTGCAGCCTGCGTACTCCCTGCTTGTCCTCCCCATTGTCGCTGGCATCTTGCTAGATAGATATTTATAGTGCTGTGTAGAGAATAGGAGAAAAAAAGACAAAGCAAACAGATCTGCATTATTCACCGCATATAGAATAGAACTGTGAAAGAACACATAATACAAGTTCTTTGTTCTGATTTATAATGTCTTAAGCCCAATATCGCATAGGCAAAAATAATCATTCACGTATTATTACACCAAGAAGCAATCAATTTTTTAGATGCAGTCTATAGTTCAATAAAATACAAGCTAGTGTCAACTGAAAGGAAAAGCAATCTTCCAGGAGCTAAGCTAGAAGTTAATCCTGTTATATAGGTTCTACATTTGGTATTCCAGATCACTCTGATAGAACCAATCAGCTGTTTAATCAGAGTTTGAGTCTATCAAAAAATTGTGTGGAACCATGATAGGCATAGGTACAGGTAGTCCTTTGTCAAACTATTCAACATGATATAATACAAAGTTAATATTTAATTTCTACACAAATTTAATATTTTTTCGCAATGTAAGGCAACTAAAGCATATAAATCAATATAATGCAAAGATGGTTGTGCACATGCATTTCTACAGGAAAGGTCACATCACAATAGATTGGTGTTGCAATTTGTAGCGCCCTAGGGAATTTATTTTGCATTTATTTATTATCAAATTCTGCACATTATTATAATATAAATAAAGAAATATTTGGCTAGAGGAACATAATGCAAACATATTTTCCACGGGTAGAGGATAAATTTATGATTCTAAGTTTCTAACTAAAGTAATTTCACATTATTTGGATCTATAATTATTTTTCTAGAATTTTCACAGGTTTCTGTATGGATTAGTACAAATGTGCAAGTTCTTATTAGCTTGAACTGTTTAGCTCGAACTGTTCATCTTCTTCGGACCGAGGAGCAAACCTGCCGTAGATCCACATGAGCAATTATTGAAGGGGTGCGTCCGGCTCGCAGCGCCGCGCGGCTAGCCTACCTCCGAAATCCGCACGACCTGCCGCTCGCGCCTTTCTTTCGCTGCCTTAGCACCTCCTGGGGATGCCGCGCTGGGTCGCCGTGGGAGGGGGTCTGCCGAGGCTGGCTACGCTGAGCTCCACGGTCCACGCCACATTGGGGTGGCCACAGCTGCCATGCCCTCACCCTCTCGCCCGCTCCGAGCTGAGGTCATCGAGGCCGCCGCGCTCGCACCCCAGCCTGCGCCGGGAGGAGGAGGAAGATGCGGGAGTCGAGGGCGAGGGGAGAGTCCGTGAACGTCGAGACAAAGGGGTAAGCGGAAGGCTCCAGAACTTGTGAACGTGGCCTTCTAAAAGCTGGACACGTGGCAAAATAACAGGGTGGATCCTATGGTACAGATTTCGTCTATGAAAGACTAGAAAACAGGCGCGGCGTTGCCGCGCAGCTACTGGTGGGCTAGCCCACGATATGTGAGTGTGGGGGAAGCCGATACGCCTATGCTGCCTTCATCAGATTGAAAGAAGATAGAAAGAACTGTATATTCATGAAACAGAAAGAAAGAAAGAACCGTATATATACATATCTTTTATTTATATTTATTTAATTATGCAGACACAAAGAGGTAATGTAATAAATCATGTATATTTGTAGGAGGGAATATAATTTTAACACCTCTAGTTACATGTCACTAAAAAGTCAAGAATGCAGATACTTAATTTATTTGATAAACATGAGAGTAACGAAAAGCTGAAGCCTATTACGTGTCTCAAGCTGCTAGGAAAGGATATGTACTAAGGAAGTAAATCAAGATCTATATAATTGATGAGCAGTGGGAAAGTTAGAGCAATCCCATTGTATATTATCCAACTCCCTCTTAACCCTAAGAGATTAAATACCGATATCTCTTCGCAGCATGATCTGCAATCTGAACACTCTTGAACAATCATCTTCCTTGATCCCATTACAAGCATTTCCCCTTGGATCCTCTGCCTGCCTCTGCCATCCTACAGCAAAACCTACTCTTATCACACAGAACAAGTTGCAAAAACTATATTCATGTAATTTTTACACAGTTTGATATTAAAGAAAGAACAATTGCCATCCTACAGCTCTCTCAATTCGAAGCAAGCATGACAAAAGCAATTTCTTAAATTCCCAATCAAAGCAAGCGCGAAGAATGGGGAAGATAAATAGAACATACCTTATGGTTTGAAGGCATGATTGTCTTTGCCAGCTCCACACGGATGATGATTCAGATGGAGGTTCCACCGAGGAGGTAGGCATGCCTGCTGTTTGCTTCGATGCGGAAGATGCAACAGGCAGAGGGTGGAGAACAGAGGTCGGTAGGTGGAGTATT
The DNA here is from genome assembly GCA_015844335.1 of Chrysopogon serrulatus. Classification (NCBI taxonomy): domain Eukaryota; kingdom Viridiplantae; phylum Streptophyta; class Magnoliopsida; order Poales; family Poaceae; genus Chrysopogon; species Chrysopogon serrulatus. The sequence continues at coordinate 13,679 of JADLZL010000204.1, read as the reverse complement.
GTCGATGCTCGGCCATTTTGAGCATCTGGGCGGGGCTTCGTGATATTTTACCTGATTAGAGATGCATATAAACCAAGGTAGCTCGAGTATAAGAGCCGAGGCTAGCTAGTTTGTTTAATAATAAAAATCATCAGGGAGAGATGAGGGGATACAGTTTTTTTTTTTAAAAAAAGAAACAAAGTGCCCAAGGTAATGTAAAAGCCTTAGACATGTACAGGACATGGAAAACTTTTAAGTGTGCTACAACTCACGAAAATTGACTGCTAGAGTAAATATACAATGGGATAAGTGCATCTTAGGTTATGAGCCAAGATTGGTGCTTAATTAAGGTATTAGTGCTTCCTAGGAGTTCTCTAGTATCCTGTATTTGTGCAGGTTAACCCTGGATCATGAAAAGAAATGGAGTCTTGTAGGAGCACTTAGTCTACATATTTAGTTAACATGATTCATTTATGGAAACAATCACTTGAGCCTTGACAGTATTGTTTGTCCGGAAGTGCTATGTTCATGGAATAAACTGCAATAGATATATTAAGCCATTAATTTGATTGAGGAAATTTTTGAAGGAATACAAAGATGCAAACCTTTGGTTTTGGGTGCTTTCTGACAGATGAAATAGACCTTGTGCAAAATATTCTTCCCGGTAACAGCAACCTCAGCTTCCTGGAATGTCGTCAAGCACCGTGCGTGCGCGCTCATGAATGTTCTCATGATTGTTGGTCAATTCAGCTGCACCAAATAGCAGTGGAGGCAGAGCACACGGGGAGGCAGGAATCGGGAGTGGCTGCGGTTGCAAGGGTTGGGCGCCGGCTTGCGAGGTGGAGTGTGGTGGGATCACGACCTGGACCGGGTCTGCGACGAGCCCGCGCCTCACAGGGCTGGTCCTTCCGCCGAGCCGTGGCCTGCTGATCACGCGCGCAGGCTCGCTGCAGCAGCCAGCACGACCACGATGCGTGCCGTCGGGAATGGCTGGGATCACCACGGCGGGGGCGTGGCGGGGCCAGGGGCCGGCTGCCGCGGGCGCCTGCCCTGCTTGAGTCGCGACGCTGTTCACGCCCGGTCGCCCGAATGCGGTGCCTGCGGCGAGGACCGGGAATGACCGGCGCTTCAACATACTCGAGAGGAATGATCTAGAAACATGGGCACGTGGCCGATCCAGGTACTTGAGACGTGGCCAAATAAGATGGTACAAGATTCGTCTATTATTATTATTATTATTAGAAGATAGGGCTGGTCCAGTCCAGTTCCAAAAGAAATTAATTTTAATTAATTATTTTGGCACTTTAAGATTCATGCAGTTTTTTTTAAAGGGACTACTAGAGCAAAACTCTTGTGACATAATACAAGTCATATGTTAGGCTCCAACGTAAGGAGAGGGATCCGACGAAGTTAGTAAATAACAACGAATTTCCACTGATTTTCAAGGTCGTAACGATGCAGACGACACCCACCAGGAGGCAGCTCCATATCACCATGATTTGGTTTCATGTACCTAGATAAGGAGCATGGACATGAGTGTTAAATGATGATTTAACTATACCATCAAAGATCAAACGTTGCTCCACCAAAATATAAATAAGTTGCTTTAGAGTCCATGTTGTGCAAACTCTTCTAGTTTTCAACCTTGAGTATTCAAACAATCAAATAAATTTTAAATGCAACATTTACGGCACCAGAATACATTTTATTCACCATCATAGAAAATAGAAATTGCTTCAAAGGGCAGAAAATAGAGCCCCAAGCAAAATTAGGTTACACTAGTATAATGCCGGTGCGTTGCTACGGCTCATCTAGGGGATACACATGAAAACAACAAATGATAATATTTTCTCGCAGATTAAATAAGGAATAACCAAAGCAATGAAAAGATATCTATTCGAAATTGCATCATACTCAATACGGTCATAACGAATATATTAAAAATGGCAACATAGTAGAAGAATAAAGGCTCAACACTCTAAATCAGAAATAACACACATTTCTTTTAACTGTAGGAACTTCATTCACTAACTAAATGAACAGAAACCACGCAAGACTCTTGATCACACAATGTTTATAATAAGCATTTCTTGCAATTTTCAACTTGGACAAAACAAGAGCTATTCCCTAGTTCGTTTCATCGCACCAGAGTCATGCAGTCAGCTCTTGATCTCTCTTGCTCTAATGCATGAATACTTCATTTGGCCCCAAAACATATTTTCCTGCAAATAACCATCCAAAGACTGAGTCTAGCAACATGACACATATATATTTTTTGTCACATGAGGCATAAAAAGTCATGTTTTATGTTGTGCAAAGTTCCTTGTCAACTAACAAATCTTTTTAGTAGTAGAGATTTGTTGGACATCATTTTGAAAAAGAATCTGTACAAAAGAAAAGTTACTCTTAATTTTAGGCTTCATCTTTTTCCTGCCAAATGGAATTACTTTTATGCATCAGTTTTGCACCAAAAAAACCAGTTTGCGAGCCTTAACTCATGCAAAGGAAACCAATAAATAGTTCTGTAAATTATTAACCCAATATATTCCGAGCAAGAAAAAAAATAGCAACAAAGAGTGTAAAATGGAATTAAGGCTAATCATGTTCAAATCTGACCCAACATGTCACTGATACTGAAAAGTCAATGTTGGTTGAAAACATCATCTTCAAATTTTAAGTAGCAGTCCCTTAGCAGTATTCTGGAAGAAACGGTAATGACTACACCAACTATTTGGTGACACTGGGTGACACATTAGGCAGAGATGATCTGCTTATAGTTACAGGTAATTTGATCCTCCTTGTTGCTGAAGGAACTGCGTTTGAGCCCAGCAAAGCAGTTGGATACCACCCATCACTTGCGAAATAGATGTAGCATTTACCCAACCATTCATCAAGACTTTATAAGCAAACTTAACTCTTATGTTTCTCTTTACCTCTTGCAAGGTATAGAAAATAAATTTAGCAGATGCGAAAGTAGTAGCAAGTAGCCAAGTACAGCTAAAACTACTAAGGGATTGTCCCTCACCTGTAAGAGAAGATCTTCTTTGTCCACTGCGAAGTGAGTTGCCGTTGCTGGTCTCCATGACAAAAAAGCGATACCTATCCAAGACATCCGTCAGGTAGTCATTTTATTTCCTGCAAACGCCATCACCAGAAAACAATGAGTGATCCTAGTGACGGCATTAGGCCCTGCACTGCACTGTGAACTGGAAAATGCTGATGGGGGAGAAAGCCCCGCACAATGGGGACTACAGTGGACTGAAACATTGATCAGTTTTTGAAAAAAAAACATTGGTAAGTTGCCATAGCATTTTCATAATCTTCCATCAGGACCTGAACTTTAGCGTTCCACAACACTTGACTTCAAAATGAACAAGAATGCCAGATGTGCCTTTATTAAGAAATTAGTTTCTAAGAAATTGCTGCAATTTCAAAAGAGGTATGACTTTATTAAGAGTCTCTAGTTCTATTTCTTTGAGAAGGAAAAGCAGAGAAATAGCCAAAAAAAATGCTTACTCTAGGATCCTTTGGATTCATTTTCATAACTTGGGTGTACTGTTCTGCTGCTTCAGGTAGTTCTTCTGCAGTAACAAAATCTTTAAGAAGCAGTGAAATTATACATTTGGGGAAGAACAACAAATTTTGAAATCAAGCACTTACAAAAAAAAAAAAAAAAAAAAAAAAAAATCTGCCACAGATCCAAAACAAAATTATACAGCTAGGCATGATAACTGAAGAAAATTAGAGTTCCTTCCCTTTTCTGATTTTGAACTGATAACATACCTGACTGTTTAATAGCCCAGAAGAAAATGGCATTTAGATTGATGGGGTCCTCGCTGGTTAGTAGGAAGGAAATTCAGAGCTAGAATAATTTTCAATTGAAAGTTAAGAATTGGTGCAATACCGAGTAAGCTATGCAGTAACCAAATGAAGAGTACAGGGATTTTGTCCTGGTACAACTTCTCGAAAGCAGCACAAACAACTACGGGCAGCAATCAGACACAGCATCTTGCTCATCTATCGCCTGTAGGCTGTACACACACCATCTATGAGTACCTACATGCCTAACAGATATTATTCGAAAAAAGACAAACTCATAAATATTTTACTGTCCTTTTTCACACACCTGTAACTTGTAAGCTGTGGCAGTCAAATTTATCTTGTCAGTCATTACAACAACTAGTTCATCTATGTATCTGAAGAGTGAAGGCTAAACAACCCTAAAGTAGAAGTCAACCAAGTATCAATGATAAATTAAAAAGAGGAAGTAAAGAACATATGAATAAATCCAGTCCACCAGAAAAAGGCCAAGAAAAAGGAAGAAAAGAAAAGGCATTAGGTCAGCAGCAACAGAAAAGTTTTCCTAATAGTCTAGTCCTTAAGCTAACAGTTCCTAATTTCCTATGAAATCATATTAATCTTTCTGAACTTAAGACCTTTCCAAGAACTAAGAAAATGAATGTTTGCTATGTGCAAACTAATAAAAGCAGTCCTGTTAAGCCAACGGCGAAGCTATATTTCTATTCCATCTAGTAATTCCATTAACTGTTTTTAACTCAATTTTGCAGCTCTTCTTCAATTTGCATGCTTAACATCAACCTCTGCATCACTTTGTTAAACCAGCTGCCAGCCGGTTCACCTAGATGAAACTTGACACCATTGCTGTTCACCGAAACCAGCTTAGCGGTGCATGCAGCAAGGGTATCCAATTGCAAATATTTTGTTTTTCAGGTCAATGCATATGGGGAAAAAAAAGTAGGGGAAGCTTATATGATTACTAGCGTTGGAATAACCCATTTCTGTCCATTACACAGGTAGCCGTTTCACCAGCATTATGTGAATTTGGCACTGATGCATAGCCGCACCTCCAGCATGTAATCTTGGTAAACAGGCATGTACCTATAGGAACCATCTTCCTAAGAGCATTTACTAATTTATGCATTCTCTCTTCAGTAACCAAACTAAATATTAACACAATCGCACATCGTAAATTTGGAAGAGGGGATTCTGCCAATAATTCTTAGATTACACCATTTATGACTAAAATCCAAGGAATTTTTGGATCCCAACCCACAACTTGACATGGGTCTAAGCGGGATCAAGCCAATATAATATTACAAGTATAAATAACAGGCTAGTTCAACTGATACCAAATGATGATAATATGGTGCAACTGTAAAAAAGGACTCAAGTATAAAAGTGTATCAAAGTTAACTGGCATATAAACTAGGGAATGCAGCAGCTGAGTACAAAGTGGATGCAGACCAACCTTATCTTGAAACTTTCCCTCATCTCTACCATGGAAATGAACCATTCTGAACACTATCCCTCTGTTCCTATGAGCATACAATGTAAAATTTAGTAGCTACCCCAAAATAAAAACAATTGACAATAGGGAGAGCAGAGTATAGAATGAAGTAAATATGCTTGCATACCATAGACTACGGGTGCAGCAGCTGAATATATAGTGGATAAGGTGACTAGGACCTGGTGCACGGCCATACACCATACAGGCTGCAATCATCGATTGCAGGTGACCACTTGCCACTGCTCATGTGGTATTGTGCAAGATGTCTTTGATGTTCATTCCAAGACAACATTGTCACCCTTAATTAACTGTAGATAATACCTTAGAAGAGACGCTGATGCACCTTTCCCCCACGAACGAGGTATTGTTGCCTATGTCTTTCGTTGGAATAAACCTTTTTTTTGCAGCACAAGGTCGTCAAGCTTGCAAGCTAAAATTCGCGACAAAGACTTCGCTTTTTTTAAGGCAAGCACCAGGATCTCCGAATCACATTCTACCAGATATGAAGCGTCAATGGATTTGGATTTAGGGACTTTGGCAATCAACTTTGGAGGTTGCAGTAATGTTAGCACCTCCACCTGAGCGTGCTCCATCCTGCGAAGGTGGGTCAATCTGGAGAAACTGGCATGTTTTGCGGGTATCCAGCATGTAGAGCTTGCCTTGGAATCCTGGTGTAGCGCTCAATGGGTAGTACCAGCTTGACATGTTCCATCGCTGATCTGCCGAAGTAGCGAAGGCTATGCGATTGACCTCATCAAGTGCAAGCATGACGGAAACGACTCCGGCGTGGAAGGAAGCAGAAGCGCAGACTCTGAATGCAAGGCATTTGATCCTGTAGAGCGCAGGGCGGCTGTACAGCGACGTGTCCAGCTGTAGGAGGAGGGTCGCCAGTGGCGGGAGCTGGGTGATGTCGCCGGTGAAAGGGTGGAGGCACACTGTGCCCTGCTGGTACTGGTCCCCCAACAGGAGGAGGAGGCCGTCGACTGAGTCGATGGCGAGGTAGTCCTCGAGGAGCGGGATCCTGAGATTTGGTGCCACATCAGCTCATGAGTCCTATAAGATGGTGTTTTTTTTTTAATTTTCCAACCAGCCTTTTTCTCTACATGTGAGGACTTTTTCTTGAATGCACAAATAGATAGACTAGGAGTTCTTCGCTAGATATTTACCTTTCTAATCTCACTCTCCTCTACATCAGATTCGATGTCCAATCAACAATCAAATAGCTTAGCTCAAATAGACTTGTTGGGGGTAGACCATTGGCGGAACCAGCAATTTTGAATAAGGGGGCCGAGCAATAAATGACACAACATAAATAGATGAAAAGAGAATTTTTTTTAATGCATGATTGAATTTTTGATGAAAAAATTGAATTTCTATTAAATTTTAGAAGAAAAGTTGATTGAATTTTTAATGAAAATTCTATTTTTTCCATAGTATAATAAAAAGTCATTGTTTTTTTTTTTTGGGGGGGGGGGGGTGGGTGTGCACGGCCCCTGCCACCCCCTGGTTCCACCACTAGGGTAGACCATGCCTCGTCATTGCTTGGTGCGCTGCTGCTCGATACGGGATAGTAGAACGAAACAACTATTGCCCAATTCCTACGTCTATTATTCAGAAAAAAATATACGTAATAAAACCTAACCAGGACTTTGGACTTGAACCACATAGAAACTAAATTAACTCCAGCAAAACAAGGGCATCCTTTCCTGCTCAGCTGCTCTTGAGCACTCAAACTCTCCTCCTTTGATCAATGCACGCACCTCAGCTATCAGTTGCATACGTTGTAGTGGGGCTACAGAAAAGCGGTGGACATAGATCATGGAGTAGTGATGTGTAAAATAGGAGGTTGAAATAAATGGTGCCCTCTTTACTAATAGGTTGAGATAGAGAGAAGAGACGAAGCTTAGGGAGATGGGGATAGTGATAGGGCTAGGCTCATCTTCCATTTGACCAAGCTAATGTTGGTGCGCTATCAAGCTATCAAACGTGATTTTTTGAAGAGGTAACAAACTTTCAAGAGTTTTTTAATTGAACACATCCTCATTTCCCTTGTCATAGCAACGCATGTCTGAGCGAGCCGCTGCCTATGCCACTGGCGCCTTATCTATTAGACTGTTTTTCCTAAAAAAAAACACTATTAGGCTGTTTGTAGGCTAATAAGAGCATCATCCTCAAGAGTTTTTCTAAAAATTTATTCTCTCATTTATTATATATATAATTTAAATAAAAATCATTTTCTATATCTTATACACACTCTAGAGAGTGTCCTCGCTCTCCATCTTTGATTAGTGATGAGAAATTTGGAATAAAGAATGTCAATATTTGGGGATTCAATTAAAGAGACTATTGGAGGATTTTTTTTTAAAAAAACTATGCTCCTATAAATTAGAAAGGATGTAGAGAGTCTTAAAAAATCTCTTTCTAAGGGACACATCTATCTTGGCCAAAATTCCTCCCCGTTTCCCACCGTCGCTTCTGTTTGAGCTCGTAATGAGAACTAGAATAAAATGAAGTGCAAGATTCCGTTGTTTGAGTTTAAATAGGTGGATTCGTGAATGGCCGCCTAGAAATCTACAACAGGTCGCAGCCCCAGCATAGATCCACTGCTATACATACCAACATATAATAGGTCCTGGCTCCTATATATACGCCACAGCCCACGAGCTAACATACCGTCGTTTCTTCTCAAAATTCATATTTTATCAAGGCAACTAGTAGAATCCTTAGATAACAAAACCTATTCTATATTGGAATTAGACCCTGTAAAAACAAGAATTGTTGTAACTCGCATGGCTCAAGTACGCACCACATACACTACAGAGGATGTCACACGTACGCCACGCATGACGCGAAAATAAAGGCTAATTGGGCCGAAAAGCCCAAGAAAGGAGAAGAGCGGTGACGGAGGCCGCATCCATCCCAAACCCTAGGGGGGGTGGGGGCGCCGCCACGCCACCACCGCAGGAGGCGCCGCGGGGGGCACCGCCCCTTGCCCCGTGGGTCCCGCTCGCGTGCGATTATCTTAATTAAATAATTATTAGAGATATTTCTGAAAATTAGGTAAATTTGTAAAAAAAGAAAGGATCCGGTCAATAAGGTTTCTTGCCTTTTAGAGTCCATTCGGGACTATAAATATAGGAGGATTATAATTGGATCTATTAAGAAAGTAATTGGTAATTCCCATTATTCCAATCTCTCCCGCGCCTCACCTCCTCCCTCTCCTCCTCCCCTTGCCATGCCGCCCCCCCCCCCGGCCCTCGTGCCGCCGCCGCCCGCCTAGCCGGGGCGCCGCCCCTAAGGGGCGCCGCCCCCCTCCCTCCTCTTCCTCCTCCAATTCACTAGCCCTAATCCCCCTCCCACTGCGTGTTTGTTACAACTGGTATCAGAGATCCAGATCTATTTCACTATGGACCCCGAAACAATCAAGAAGCTCTTTACCGATTTCGAAGGATCCATCCTCGGCAAAATCGACTACATCACCGAGCAATTGGGAGATCTGAGTTCGTGCCTCTCAACGATCGAAATGGGGCAATGCGTGAAGGAATCAATGGACCGATGCCCGGAGCGCAAAGGAAGACGATGGTGTTGACATTGGAGACGGCCACCAAACAAAGGATGGCGAATGCTGCGCGCGCCTAGATCCAAGAACAGGTAACCAAATCCCAAACATCTACTATGTCTGAATTAGCTGTTGAATTAGAAAACAAACTGCTGCTCGACATCAACATCAAACCCAAAGAGGAGTCAGTACCACTTTAGAACACCAATGCATTCCTAGGCTTGGAAATTCGTCCGCACAAACTATTCTTTGCGTCCTATGATGGAAAGGATGACCCTTTGCCATGGCTGAATCGATGTGAGCAATTCTTCGAGGGACAACACACTCACGGAGGATCGAGAAAACATGGTATGCCTCTTATCATCTAACCGTGCGGCATGACAAGGTGGTATATGAGATTATCATAGGATCATGATGATATAAGTTGGGCGTACTTTTGCTAAATGTGTTAATGAGATATTTAGACCACCATCACGTCGCAACCCGTTGGGAGAATTGGCAGCCCTTCGGAAGACAGGCTCGGTCAATGAATATACCGAGTGCTTTCTTGAGCTGGTCGCCCGGTGGGTGGGACATCGGATGAAATGCAAAGAAATCAGCATATTCACTTGTAGGCTGTTGGAACCACTAAAAACAGATGTTGAGCTATTGAATCCACAGGATATGGAGACAGCAATGTCCTTGGCGCGCTCATATGAGCGCCGTTTGGGAGTGGCGGCAGATGCAAATAAATCAACAGCAACCAAGCAGAATCGACCTCCACTCCCACGATCAACAACTACAACAACACTAATAGTGACTACACCAATAGCACCAACTCCAGCAACAGATCCCCCACAACCACAATGACCCTTCAAACGACTGACAGCTGATGAGATGGCAACCAGACGCCAAGCAGGTCTCTGATTCATCTGCGACGAACCATTATCGCGAGGTCACAAATGTAAGATGTTATTTGAAATTACTGTAGTCAATGACTTTGTGGCAGAGGATACTCAGGATAGTGTAATGATGTTGATTGGTAAACCACATTCGGGAGTGCATGGAGCTTCACCTATGTATGTAGAGACAGTGATTAATGGGACCAGACTAATTGCTCTGGTGGACTTAGGTGCTACACACAACATAATCGATATCAATGTGGCTCAAACCATAGGACTCAATGAGCAGCATATTGATACAACTATATTGGTTGGCAGTGGAAGTGAGGTAGCATGCAGACTTGCATCTTTTAATGTTCCTCTAAGGATTGCCAGTGACACTTTTGAAATTAATGCATTCCTCATGGACATTGGTAATGATATTTATATCATATTGGGCACACCATGGTGGCGGGACTTGGTAGAATCACCTGGGATTTCACAGGCCAGGAACTTCGCTACATCAAAGACGGACGTTCACTGTGGGAGGACCGTCTAAATTAATACACTTACAAAAGTACTTGTCTTCCATTAGACACTAAGTACCCAAGGGAGCGCACTAATTTAATCGATTCCGTCGAGCACACCCAACGGGAGAACTCAAAAATCCACAGTTTTCACCAGGATCATAAATAAGGGAATAAAGTTTACAACATTCTTACCATTTCATACATCACATGCTTAAATTAAATCAGAGTATTATATGACAGCGGAAAGAATAACTATAGTGTAGCAAAAATGAAAGTTGATTCATTTTACATCTACATATGATGTATTTTGTACATTTAATCATTATTGCAGCGAAAATAAATATTAGTTCTAGCATATAATATAATGATGATGGTGACATTATTAAACTTTCCCTTTTAAAATCATTTGGTGAAGGATTGTAAATAAAAGCTACTATCACAGCGTAATTGGATTTCCTCACTGAGCCCACCGGAGGAATCCACACACGAGTCAGCAGCTAGCATCCACCTGTTACCTGCAACAGGGGGAAATAAAATCCTGAGTACTCAATTGTATTCAGCAAGACTTACCCGATAGGAGAAAATAAAATGACTCCAAGGATATGTAAGGCCATCTGGCTGGTGGGTTATATTTACAGGGAAGCATTACTAATAGTACATCCTTACATTCAAATTTTAGCAGTCAATATTAATTCATTAGCTAACCATTCTAGGTAAGCATCTGAACTACTTTCAAGCAAGCGGTAAGCAATCAGAGTTCTTTTTATCGATCTCCCAATTCTAGTTCTTACTACGATGCCAGAACACAGCCCTCGTTGTTACCGTTCTCAGAACGGCGATTCGCGAATCCATGTAGCCCAGCTGGGTACCCCAAGACACACTCCTCGCCTATATCCTAGATACAGACGAGAATAACTTGCTTTCTACTACCCAGGGCTCCAGGTCCCCGTCCTAACTGGGACTCCAAGCTCCCGACATTACCGGCCCGGCCGTGTAATGCGGTGCAAGGACCTTCAAGCCAAAATATCACCCTATACAGTCGGTCCGGAAAGAGCCAGAACCCAAGACAAGAGAGAGCAAGCCTTTCGAGCTCCCATAAACAAGTATGTGTTCGGGATAAGAAGATCTGTGACTTGACCATAACCCTTAGCAACGATCGGTCCTTAACCGACACAGGCGGGACAACGCCACCAAAGCCTCGCTCTGTTGCCCAACAAACCCAACGCCCATCCACGATCCATAATACCGCCCCGCCCGGTCTCCATTTATTTTCCATATATAATCCATGTGATAGTATGATAACAATATATAAACCTATCTCTCGCGAGTGACAGGAAATCACTCGACTTTTACCGAAGTCCTATAGCATGGCAATTTACACGATCCTGTCATACTAGTAAGACTTATAGGATAAGGATATATATGCAAGTGGGTTCCATTCAACTCCTCAAAACTTAATGCAACATATATATATCATAAAGTTCAGAATAGTAGGGGTTATGCACCGGGGCTTGCCTGGGTAAGATATAACCAAAGTTAGTATTCCATCCTTGTAGCAAGTCCACCATGATGCCATCATCCATGTCAAACACCAAGTCATCCTCCGGCTGCATCGATCCATCGATTCGCCATCGCTCCTATTATGATTTGCAACGATGCAACATATGAATGTAACGAGAATACACGTGATGCATTTAAGAGATGCCAACAACAACTCTTAAATAACACACATATGAACTAAGCTAATAGCTAGCTCTAATGACTAACACAATTAACTAGCAACCTCTTCAACGAGCAAAGTGCTAACTAACCTAACAAGCGCCTAAACTTATAAATCGATATTACGCTTTTATTCCTTTTATGCTTGGTGGATATTTAGCTACTCTAGTAACGGTCTAGTCTTGGAGCTACAAAAATTATATAGAGCACATAATAATACAATGAAGCTACTGCATAAATTTCAGAGCTAAAGCTATTAACAATTTGCCATGATAAATCATTTTCTAAATGGATTTATTAAAGACAAGCATATTAGGGCAATTAATACAAACTAGAAACATAACAGAACCACCTAAACAAATTACACCAACAGATAGATCATGATTTTAGAAAGCTAACAAAATTGGTTTCATAATTTTTAGATTTTTATTCGATTTTATATGATTTTTCAAAGTTCAGCTCAGAAACTAAATTAGAAAACTAATTCTAAATTGCTTCAGAAAAAGAAAGGCAAAGCGGCCCGGCTCGGCCCATCCTGGGCTCAGCCCACGCACGAAGGCAGCCCATGCGGGGAGGACCCGCGCGTGCGCTGGCACTTTGGCAAAAGAGACCCTGGACTTTTAACTATTCTCGGACCACTGTTGGCACTATTTTAGCGCTCTCATCGTTTGCATCTAGACCCTCAGAAAGAGTTGTCTTTACAACGGGGAGGCCCCCGAGCATGGCGCGCTCTACGCGTCGCGGCGGACCACGCACGGTGGCTCGGCCGGCCGGTAGGGACCTCGCCGGCCACCACCGGATGGCCGGTAACCTAAGTCTATGCCTCGCTCATGCCTAGGAAAAGCAGGGACGGTGCGGCGAGCTCCGAAGCATGGCTAGCCACGGTGGCGGCTATCCCAAATAAGGTTTTGTGGCGGCGGGCCGTTCCTCCGCCACGGATGCCACGGAAAGCGGAGCGTAAGGGCGGATAAGCATCGGGGGCTTACCACGGACTCGGATATGGGGTTGGTTGAAATGGAGAACGGCCGGAAGGGGCCTGGCCGCGTGCGGCCGAACGGCACGGCAGCGCCCCGCGACGGCACGACCGTGGCCACTCTCAGAAGAAGGCAGTAGAAGTTCAGGGCAGGTGCGCATGGTGAAGAGGAGATCTAGGCGACGCTGTGGGTGCCATTTGATTTGACTCTAAGGCTTTAGATGGGTGGTGCGCTTGAGTGTGCCGTTCTCGGCTATTTAACGACCATGCCGGCGAGAAAAACTCCAAATTGGAGCTTGGCACGGCACGAGTTAAGGCGAGTGGGGTCGGGCAGCTAGGAGACTTGACGGTGGAGCCGTGGACGCGGCGACTTCGGCTCGGTCGTCACGGCAGGGGCAGTGACTCCGCAGCCCAGGCGTGACTTCGCCGCGGCACGATGGCGACGGCGACGCGAGAACGCGCCATAATGGCGCTCGGGCACGCCGCAGCCGCGGCAAAGGGAAGACGAGGAGCGGGTGCGGCAGCCAGCAGCAGCCCAATTCCTAAACGTGGCGTGCACGCGGCAGCACGACGACGTGAAGCTAGGCGCTGCTCTAGCACCTCTCGGCGGCGACCCGGCCTTCAAAGACGGTGGCTCGATCACGGGGAGAAGGGAAACGCAAGAAAAGCCGACCCAGCGAGTGGGCACGCGGATGTTGACGGTCGTTAAGTACCAAATATAACCGTCAACTTTTGTATAAATTTATATAAA